>JABSTQ010008657.1:0-39948 GCA_013358835.2 Ixodes persulcatus | reverse complement strand
ACTGTTTGAGGCAGTTAGGTCGTGCATCGATAAAATAGAATGTAGGTTACACCTTCTCTGTTGATATTGAAGATTTGTTCTATTCAGTCCCTCACCGTGAACCGTTTGAGGCAGTTAGGGCGTGCATCGATAAAAATAGAATGTAGGTTACACCTTCTCTGTTGATATTGAAGATTTGTTCTATTCAGTCCCTCACCGTGAACCGGTTGAGGCAGTAGGGCGTGCATCGATAAAAATAGAATGTAGGTTACACCTTCTCTGTTGATATTGAAGATTTGTTCTATTCAGTCCCTCACCGTGAACCGTTTGAGGCAGTTAGGGCGTGCATCGATAAAAATAGAATGTAGGTTACACCTTCTCTGTTGATATTGAAGATTTGTTCTATTCAGTCCCTCACCGTGAACCGTTTGAGGCAGTTAGGGCGTGCATCGATAAAAATAGAATGTAGGTTACACCTTCTCTGTTGATATTGAAGATTTGTTCTATTCAGTCCCTCACCGTGAACCGTTTGAGGCAGTTAGGGCGTGCATCGATAAAAATAGAATGTAGGTTACACGCTTCTCTGTTGATATTGAAGATTTGTTCTATTCAGTCCCTCACGTGAACCGTTTGAGGCAGTTAGGGCGTGCATCGATAAAAATAGAATGTAGGTTACGCCTTCTCTGTTGATATTGAAGATTTGTTCTATTCAGTCCCTCACCGTGAACCGTTTGAGGCAGTTAGGGCGTGCATCGATAAAAATAGAATGTAGGTTACGCCTTCTCTGTTGATATTGAAGATTTGTTCTATCCAGTCCCTCACCGTGAACCGTTTGAGGCAGTTAGGGCGTGCATCGATAAAAATGGTGTCATCCCCTTCCAGAACACAGCAGGAGTGACGGTTGACAATTTTTTAATCTTGCTTGAAGCGTATCTTCAAGTAGTCGGCACTGCTGAATAATGCCCCTCCAGTCTGCTCGCTGACCTCGGGCTGCTAGCAAGGGGTGCTCATTGTCGAGTCGGCGTTGCTTGTGTCGGGATCACGGTAGTGTCCAGTCTGAATGTCTGACCTTTTCCAGAACAGTAGAAGCCACAGCCTGCAGGTGTCTCTTAAATGTGGATTGCAATGAATGGTTGCTTTCTACTTTGTTGTGCCTCTGTGTCTGGAATATATTTCTTTTTATCCATGATTTTACTTAAAAACATAGCAGAAATAAATTATATAATAAAGGCTGAATTGCTGAAGATTCAGAGGTACTCCAGCGATTGTTTGAGGTACCCCAACTAACCATACTTTCGGAATCTCCGCCCTTTACCCTTTCTGCTTCGCTATATAGTGTCGCTGAATTCAGAATAGTTATTGCAAAATCGGCAAGTGAATATGATGCAAAAACCAACGTTCAAATATACCCCCATTTTTGCGTGCCGTGACTTCAGTGGGAGGCAGGCTTGCCAGTCGAGCAAGCCAGTCTAAAAATTAGACTATGCCAAGCATTTGTTCCGTGCTGGTGCACGGGTACTGGAGGGAGCTACCGAGGCATTCATTTGACACTATGAAACTGTTTGGAATCAGTTGGGAACAAATTCTACAGTCCTAAGAAGGAACCGCTGCCTTCCGCCGGCATCACTTTTTGGTTGTTTCGTAGAGACTTTCAAGTTTTAACTACACGGTGAGGACCAAAATCTAGCCCGCCAGCTCATCTTATTGCAAAATCTTAAGTTCAATAACTTCCTGAAATAACAATATTTTTGCCTAATATTTGGGATACTATTTCAGAGATGTGTGTATTTAGCACATTTTCAGGCGAATCGGGGACCATGAATGAATCACCTGAGTACCCCTTTAAAAAACCTGTGCCAGGGGAAAACATTTTTCAAATATTATTTACGATAACTGAAGGAAATTTTCACATTTTATAATGCTTGATCTCCTCTTTAAAATATAGTGTTAGATTTGATAGCAGCTTGTTTTTTTATATTCTGGATGCAGTGCACATGCAGAAAGAAAACATGTTTTTTGCGGACACGGGCATTGCAACACACCTAAAAGAGCCTAGTAACATAAAATAATTCCCTCCTTTTAAACCACTGAGTGCAATGAACAACAAAAGTAATGTGTGCGAGACTTTTATTTTAAAATAATTAAAAATTGCAAAAACGCCATTTTCAAGGGGCTAACAAAAGTGTCTTAACTTACTCATAATTACAAAAATTGTACATTCAAACCAAACCTAGTTACAGTAAACTCTGACTTGAGCAAACTTTGAGGGACCCAAGGAAATAGTTCACTTAACTGAAAGTTCACTAAACTGAATATATTTACTAGAATATGGAATAGCATAGGGCACAGCATACATCGAGTCAAAAGTGTGAAATGTAATTTCTGGAGTCATGTACATCAATACATACAAAGTGCATAACAGTTCCAGTGCTGCCTTTCTCATTTTGAAAAAAATTGGTAATTTTCATTTGCACCGGCGCTCTTAAAGCGCGTGAGGTAACAAAGCTGTTCAGAGCTTCCTCTGGCACAGCTTCTTGCTGTGACGAAGCCATACCGCAATGGAATTGTCCACTGGCTCGAAATATCCCTTGCAGAGTCGTTTCCTGTTAGGATTGAACGCAGTTTCTTCTTTAAGCTTCGACTTTTGCTTCACTATTGTGGACAACGGCGACGGTGGAATCCCATAGTCCTTCATAGCAGCCACTTACCTTTGGCCGTTGTCCAGACGCCAAAGGATTTTGAGCTTGTCTGGTAGAGACAACCGCTTCTGTTTCGTCATACTCATTACGAAGGTGGGTGCACAAACTGCCGTCCTGCCGTTGTTACCCAAAACTAAGATGGCCGAATGGAACTGATGACAAAGAAAAAACAGACACAGCACGTGGTTCGTTTTCGTCTACTGCACCGCCGCTTTGCCTCAGTGGCGCTGTAAATGCCAGCAATGATAGACCGTTCCATTAGGGTCATAGCAGAGAGGGTAATAGAGAGAAAAAAATGCCCTCCCCCTTTCACCCGCATGTCGTCTACTCCGCCGAGTGGGCTGTATACCTAGCATCCGGCTGGTGTGCAAACTGTTTAAAATCGCGTCATTTTGGAAATTTCAAGCGCAGATGCGCGAATTTCGATATGCAAGTTGTCGTGTAATGCTGTGCTCGATAAAAAGACTAACCGGGTCCAAATGCGCTGTTACCTGCGTGCAAATAAAAAAAAAAAATAGGGAAAACTGTGTCAGATTGGCCAGTCTCTCCAGCGAAAAGTGAACCCGGTTGCTGTACCTTTTTTACTATACAAAGTTCGTACTGGTGTAGGCCTTTAGCGACCATGAGTGGAAGTCTGAAATAATAAATAAAAACGTGTTCTCCTGCCGCAATACACGCAGTAGTTGAGGGTAGTACTGCCGGCTGACTCAACTGCTATTTAAGTAACGGAAAAAAGATACGCTAGTTGATCATTTACCGAAATAGAACAGAGAGCTATAGGCTGATTTTGGAGTAGCCATAACTATTCTAAGAACGCGAACCACTTCACAACGGCAGCCACGAGCGAGAGTTTGATGTTCCGTACAGCCCGCCGATACAGCCCAAAGATGGAGAATGGCAACCTCCCGGTTTGTCGTCTTCTAGCGGAGTCGGGCGCGTGCCCTCTTTCTCGTTTTACCTCGCCGAACCCGATGAATTTCCCGGATGTATAGAGAGGGCGCTGCTGTCGAACAAAATGGTGCCGCCCAGAGAGCGCTAAATGGAATGGTCTATACACTGCCGCTGCAGAGGTGGTGGCGGTGGGGCGGCGGGCATCGGTTACGCCAACACTGCAGAGCACAAAACTTAGTTGCACTGATTGCAAAAATAATCCTGGGTCCACTGATCAAGTTCGTTGAACTGAAATATTATTCCGAAATTCGTTTTTTGTTTTAACTGAAACATTTTTGCATAGAATGCATAGGAAAACTGCCGGGGATTTTTTTAAAGTTCGTTATTCTGAAATGTTTATTAAACCGACGTTCACTCCAGTGAGAGTTTACTGTAGTTGCATTCTACACATTCTAAAGTTAGTCAAACCCAGATATATCGAATTTAAAGGGGATCGTAAAATAGTTCGATATATCAATAATTTGATATACAAAAATATGCTAAGTTAAGCTCGAGTTGAAATTTCCTGGCGTCTCTGGTAATAGCGAGGGTCGCAACAAATGGGAGCTTATCAAATAGAGAATCCAAGAGCTACTAAATACAGTAGAGCGTATTTGGCAGAGACCGCAAACACCGCCGCGCTTACACGCGCACCTAGAGGGGACCTCCATACAGCATAAGCGACAAAACACGAAAATAATAAAAAAAAATATGAAAGAAAAACGGAAAAGCGTTACACATAAAAAAAGTTTTGATCCGTAGAAAAAAGCTAAGCAAGCAACAAAAAAAGTAAGGCGAAAAAAAAGGGCAGTGCAATAATGGCAGAAGAAAAATGCAAACAAAGATAAGGCGTTCAAAGTGCGATTGCACAACCGTTGTTGTCGTCACACACTCGACTTGCCGAAGGCTTTATTTTTTTTCTTATTTTATTTTGGGGCCAGGGAGTCGCGCAGCATCAGCAGTGTTCGGGGAAAGGCGCAGGCTACCTTTCCGACAGCAAGCACTCCCTGCTCTGCCTATGGGTGCGCACGTGCCCTTTCCCTCGCTTTTGCCATCTTTTTGCTTTTTGGTCGCGTATCCTCCCGCGTGTATGCTGGCTTGGCGGTCTGCCAGCCATGCAATTCAAACGATGTGCCCGCCACTCTGCGCAGTCGGATCGCGGGAAAAAGCATTGGGCAGCCAGGCCGTTCCTTCGCTATATTGAGTGTCCCCCCCCCCCCATGGGAGTTGGATGAAAGGAGACAGACTGTTTGATATAAACAATAATTCGAAATACCCGAGCGCGATATAACTGGGCTCGACTGTATATGCATGGCAAATTCGGTTGTGATAAGGCAATATTAAGAGCAAAACTTCTCGCGTGCAAACTGTGAAGATGCTTCAAAATTTCATAAAGAGAAAAACCCGTTTGAATGTTACCTTACATGTGTACTCTTCCGCGGTAAAGAAAATAATATTTTGTTAATAATTTTTTGTGAGAAGTAGAAGCTACAGAAGACTGCGATGGAGAGGAGACAGCTTTGCCTACTTGTCAATGTAAATGTGGTGGCTGGCGACGTCACAATTATGCCGTTCTGGGTTGCAAGGAAGTCTTCAAATGTGCACCAGACAAATTTCTTGATCGTAATTGGCATTTAGTATTTTTTGCATAGAATATTAAGATTCAGAGATAATAAAATACCATAAAACCCATAATGAAATATTTTGCATAATATTGTTTAACTCTCATCTCTTTTTAAAGCAAGTAAACTTAAGATAAAAACCATATTCGCTATAAAAGATGCGCTCCAGAAGAGATCCTTTTTATCTCTTACCAGACATAAACTTAGAAGAGATGGGAACTCAATTGTAAAACATGCATGATTATAAGATGCAAGAGCATAATTGATAAAAACTGTAGTTGGTTGAATTAACTCGTTCAATCCAAAATCTTTTGTTCAACGCGTGTTATATTTCTTTTTATTCGAGCACGAAATGTAGACTATTTTTGCTCAAATGTTTGTTTACAAATTATTCCTTACCAGCAGATAAATATAGTGTGTGCTGGCTGGCCTTACTAGCTCCGGTTAGATACACTTGTGTATAAAGCTTTCTTTCCGTAAAGTCAAACTTGATTATAGCATGGTCGTCGCAAACCGCAAATATCTTTGTTTTATCCGAGCTTCGTTATATTGTCACCATAAAGATAGCACAAAATGTGAAACTAAAAATCAAAGTTTAATGAGGCAAACTTGCGCCTACTAACTTTGAGAGAAAGGTGCCAGGATCTCGCGTCAGCGTTACTGCCGCTTTTATTCAAGCGGCACGTTCAGGAATGTTCCTAACAAGAGTACACGATGCCAGCCAAGGACGTGCTGCAGCTGTCCAAAGAGCAAAGACCGAGAAAAAAAAAAAAGAACCGGGTCGAGGGGGTTCGAACCCAATTCCTCGGAGCGGCTGCAGCGCGCATTGCCAACTCTGCCGCGCATGCAGCAATATCTGGAATACGTAAAGGAATTGCAATTTGTTTCTAAGCTCATGGCATGTAATGGTTACAGCATACGGCTAAGGCTCGAAAGAGCGACAGATATTCAGGGTGCATTTCCTCCGACAGGTGTGGTTGGAGGTCCCGAGTTGAAATACAGTTGCACTCTGTTGATACTCGTCCCTGCAGACCGCAAAAAATGATAGGAGAAAACGCAGTAACCGATAATGCCATTGGGCGTACGAAACGAGAGACAACACTCGCGCAACAGTTTCTTTCACTCATAGATCTGCGAGTCTGGAGCACCCAGACTCGCATGAAACCAGGTGGAACTGAAAGTAAACGGAAATGGAACACACACTTTGTGGGGGGAAAGAGGGCCCTGAAAAGAGAGCCGCGCTCCACATTCGCCGGTTGGCACTCGCTCACGCACCACGGCTCCGCTTCGTATCAACCGCAGCTTCCTCTTCGGCCATTTCGTTTGTCGGGTCAGACTGTGGAAAAGCACTAACCGCGTTGGCATTAAGTTGCAGTTCGGTCCTAGCCTCGCACACTACGAGTACTATTGTTCTTTAGCTTTGTTTACCTCATCTGTGTAGCAGTGCAGTATTGGGAAAGATGGCTCGCACCTATTGTCAGCGTGTGGTGGTGCAAGTTGCGGAGAAAGGGCTTGCATGCTAGAGGCACTGTGCTCACACGTGCCTAAGCAGGCACTGGGGCAAGCGCCACCGCCTGCCAGAACGCCAGAAAAGTGAACAAATCGCTCACCTTCCGCTGGGCGGCCGAGTGTTTGGAATGGCCAAAGGAGGGCTTCGCTCGCCGGCAATCTCGGAGACATGGGCTTTCCCCGGACGGTGCGGGGAAGCGCGGCGTTTCGCTCGGCCGCAAGAGCTTTGTTTCCCCCTACTCCGCCATTCCATTGCAGCATTGGCGAGGCCACGCTGAACGAGTTTGGGACGCGTGAAACCCGTTTCGCGTGCCGCGATTGTTGTTTGAAATCGGTTGGATCGCCGTTGCTTCGTAACTAAAATCGTAATCGCATTGTCGCTGCAGCTCTGTCATGGTGCTCTGCCAAGTTGGAGTTTTGATGCAGCGTCAGTGCGATTGGTGCGATCGCTTCCTCGCCAGCCAGTGGTAGGGCTTGTGTGTCACTTGACTGAAAGACGCAGAGTGGAAACCATTCTCTCCACAACTGTTTCGGCTGCTCTATGCTCGCCGCCACATCGAGAAAAAAGGAAGTTTTGCGCATTACTCGTGCTCTGGGCGAAGTAATCCTTGCAAGATTGGCTTATCGAAGGAAGAAACAATGCTATTGGCATTTGAAACGTGTATGTCTCGATAAAATAACAGAAAGCTAACCTAAGATGTACAATCGAATCTTGTTAATTCCAACTGGAGGGGGCTGAAAATTTGTTTGAATAAAGCAAAGTTTGAATTATCAGGAGTTTCCTCCCATAGAGATGCATAGGATGGGACCTGAATGTTAGTTTGAAATATCCGCAAGTTTGAATTAAGAGAGTTTGAATTATGGATAATCGACTGTATATAGTTGCATACTGAACACAAACTGGAATGCCTTGCAACTTTAATTTGAATTATTGCGAGTATGTATGTCTTAGTTCCTTAAAGAGGTAATTTAAGCATTTATGCATATTAAAGATTTAAATTGCTTTAGAATCAAGACCGCATGTATGGCCTCTGTGCATTCTGCAACAAACCTTGGGCATCATGTCGACAGAAATCTCACGGTAGCCAGAGCACATAAAAGCAATTCTGGTGATTGCCGTCGCTGTGCTGGCTTCCACACCAACCTTTTTTGTGCAGCCGTCACGTGTCAAGAAGCCTCAAAGGTTGTTTTTCACGCAGCTACATAAGATGTGTCATTAGAAAATTAATTGTTTTTACAGATTCAGAACTTCAACCAGCATGTGAAGCCCACTGTCCTGGCCAGCACATGCGACCTCCATTGGACCAAGGTCGACATGACGCAGAACTGCCTTGTTGGAGAAGAGGTAATGTCTCATTGATGAGAATTGGGGTACCTTAGTGTCTATCTGTTTAGAGCGACAATATTTTTTGTAGTGCTCGATGCCGACAGCAAGCACCCGCGTGGAAATTGCGAAGAAATTTCCGGAAACAATATGCCACCATAGCTCAGCCAATTCCAAAAGCATGTACCAGGAGATGCTCTTTCGCGTGCTCTGTAACAGAAAAACAATTGCAAACAAAATGGTGGGATGTTGTCGCCCTAAGCAAAAGGCACGTGAAAGCACCCAAACGAAGATGTGACAATCTATGGTTCAGGACAGCGCTAGAGTCAGTAGTATACATTCAAAGGGTACTAGATTGCATAGATTTGAATCCACTGTCGCCCTGCTGCGCAGATCTCGAACCAGTATCGAGGGATTACCGAGCATCTTTGTAGCACACGCCAACATGCAGCTCTGATGTCATGCCGCTGCAATGGCGCTGCTGTCGTATGCGCAAACGTTGCGCTTCACGGGTACAAGGTTTCTGCACATGTGCAGCGCCCACATCTGGTGTAGACAGACGCAGACTCTATAAGGCTGTGTCCACTTACAGGCATCTTGGCGTGAATCGATAAGATACTGGAAAACAGCAATCTTGCCGTGTCCCGTCGACAAGTGGATGCCGGAAGGCAAGGTCCCTTCCTTTTTACAAACCAGGTGCTGTACCTGAACCCCTCGGAGAAGTACCACATTCACTGGCCCATGCGGAGGGGCCGGTTGAACCTGCACGGAGGCGTGGGGGGTTCCCTGGTGGCGGTCATGTCCCACCTGGAATCCATTTGGGCCGTGGCCATCCAGCGGTACCTCGACATCCCGCTCAGGGACCTCAAGGTGACCTTGTGCCAGCACCTCCCGGAAGAGTGGGCCATAGCGCAGTGTCTGGAACGCGTCTCAGACCGACGTGCTTGGCGTCCAACATCATCTATGAATCAAAAGTTGTCCCGATGTGGCAACAGACGGCATCGCAAAAGCCGGGGTGTCACGCCGTCAAACGTTGCGATCGTGGTAGTCGGCCGTTGAAGTTGTGGCAAAGAGCGTGAGAGAATGGAAGTGTCACCCTGTTTTCTAGGTGTCCCGACTGCCGACGCTTCCACAATTTGTCAGGCTGGAGAAGTGCCTGCAGCAAAACAGGCATCAGCACTGTGTACAGCATTCAGCTCTGCCACTGTCAGGATCGCTGCAGGCAACAGCGCGCAGGGGTGGAACGGCTGCGCCATTTGCGCCATTTTGCGCCAGACGCATTTGTCTGCGCCATCCTGCGCCATGTTGCGGAAACTGCGCCACAGCCAATACCTCGCGCCATTATGCACCAAATTGCAAAACGTGCGCAAAAAAAAAGTATTTTGTATTGGTTTCAGTTTCTATCGACTCGATTGGCAACAAGGAGCGCGTTTAGCTTGGTTGGCCTTGCAATCTTTTATTCTGTTTATTCTCCCAGTGTATCCTGAGTCGGCAGCGCGCGTTAAAACTCCGGGTCGTATTCCAAGCGCTACACCACCTGCGACTGGATTGTTATTCTTCAACCATAAGTTGTTGTTGTAAGCGTTGAAGTGAAATTAGGGGGGCGGGGGGGGGGGCAATAGAGTTAATCGTGTACGCGCGCTAGGCGCATTTGTCACTGACTCTTGGGGTAGGGTGAGGGGAGAAAAGTGGGGGTGAGTGGGGGAAAAGATAGAGCGGTTAAGCAAGTCGGCCGATGTGAGGTCGAATCGTTAAGCGTCAGGTTGCCTGAGGCTCTGCGGCCCGGGATCCGTACGTCAGCCAGTTGAAAACAAATTAGCAAAAGATTCCTTTTAGTACTTCATCGTTAGAAGTTGGAACCGCACTCCCGCAAGATAAATCATGATTTTATAGAACTGAAACGCGGCCCGATCTGAAACCTTGCCGGCCAGCAGCTCTTACGCGAGCGGTAGATCTGCTCGTCATACTTTAACCTTGCTCCTGCTTATCGCTTCGAATACGATAACTTTGTTAATCGTAAGTCTGCTGCTTCGTTATTGAGTTGCACAATAGGATAAACTCGAAATTTGTTGCCCTGTTCCTCCGCGCAGCTGCACGTCCGTTATTTAAGCACGTCACGTGGTTCGCACATATAATTACTATGTCGAGCACGTGTGGGTTGTGCAATAAGTAGTGCTGGTTTGCATTTTGAGCAGCTGAAAGCCACTCAGAAAATATCAAGGTCACTATCTTCAGAAACATATGGTACTTGCTTTTTGATTCTCATTAAAGGGCTGGTGAGCCGAAATTTGGATTTCAGAAAAAAAACATAGAGGAGATGTAGGCAGGACGCTACAATCCCTACAACACTACTCGTAAGGCGATATCTCGAATGGACGGCCGTATTTTTGGAAAAAGAGGTCGAGATTGAACGAGGCCGACGAGGCGCGTGACGTCAAGATATCTCGTTTCCTCCTCTCTTCGCTTCGCCCCCTCAAGGCTGCGAGGCGGAGAAGACGCGAGGCCGTTCCCTCTCCTTCTCGGAGAAACAGGACGTAAACATTTCTGTCAAATGCGCCTCCTTTTCTTGAAAAATACGGTCATCCGTTTGAGATATCGCTGTATGAGTGATTTTTTGGTGTTTGTAGCATCCTGTTGCACGCTTTTGCCGCGTGTTTTGTGGAATCCAGATTTCGGTTCAGCATCCCTTTAAAGGGGTACTACGGCGATTTTTTGAGCTTCCACAACTAACTATATTTTCTGACTCCCCAGCCTTTACCCTTTCCGGTATGTTATTTAGTATCGCGAAATTCATAATAGTTATTGCGAATTCGGCAAATTAAAATGATGCAAAAACCAACATTCAAATTTACCCGCACTTTTCAGTGCCATGACGTCAATGGCGGGCAGGCTTGCCAGTCAAGCAAGCAGTCTAAAAAATTGACCGCATCTCCACGTGGTGAATGATGTTGCTTGGGGCGAAGCTCTGGTGGTGCTTGTCTGCGTAGACGCCGAGCCGCAGCATGCCGAGCCTTTTCATTCATGTCAGTAGGAGAATGTGTGGTTTTCTTCTTTTTCTTTTTTTAAGCAGACAGATGGGATGGCATCTCAGAACCCCCTACTCTTTTTCTTCTTTTGTGGTTTCTTCTTTTTCTTTTTTCATAATTTTTTTCAGTCTTTTTTTTTCAATTTTTTTTTGCCCTACACGAGCACGTGAGCATGTGCTGACGTGCTCGTGAGCACTGTGATCTCACGAGCAGAAGCACGAGCACCCGACGCTGGCCTACGGCGGACGGACATACGGACATGGCTAGCCCCTAAGGAGCTTCGCCCCTAAAATATAATATGCCAATCATTTGTTCCGTGCTGGAGCTCGGGTACTGGAGCGAGCTTTCAAAGCATTCATTTGACACCATGAAACTGCTTCGAATCACTTGGATACAAATTCTAGAGTCCAAAGAGTGAACCCCTGCCTTCCACTGAGTCACTTTTTAGTTGTTGCCAGGAGAGACTTGCAGTTTAAAAAACACGGTGAGGACCAAAATTGTAAATTCAATAACTTCAGCGAAAAAAAATTATTTTGACCTAATATTTGGGATACTATTTTAGCGATGTTTGTTGGCGAGTTTAGAAAAATTTCAAGCAAATCGGGGACCATGAAAAAATCGCCGGCTCACAAAGTTTCAAGTTTTCGCATCTGTTACACTGTTATTCCATCTACCTAGGTTCCTAACAACTCGTGTTCATCTGTGCTACTAAGCGCAATTGAAATTGCTCCCGTGCTTGTGTAAGAAACGAGTTGAAGTGCAGTGAAAACTGATCTGAGCTGCTCCTAGCCTGCTCCAGAGTGTAGTTTTAGCTGCTCCCAACCTGTTCATAAAACAGCCGTTTCAGCTGCTCCCGTGGCTGCTCCCAAGTGCATTTCATGAGTTCCACCCCTGAGCGCGACACTATTGAGGGACTGTTTTTGAGGACGTGGGCAGTTGGAGACGCAGTTGCAAATGCCGTGACTGTAGTGCAGGACTTTCTATGTCGCATGCTGGACGTAGGGCACACATCGGACACAAGCTTCACATTTGGCCGACTTTTTCTACATCCTAGAGGTGTACGGGACACGCGTGTCCTTGGACTCATTCTATTTGGGGTTTTTCAGCAAACCTGAGAGTCACAAGGTTTTATGGTAATACAGTGTAGACCGCATATAACGACTGTCACGGGATTCGCGAAAATTGGCACTATAAGTGGTACCGCGCTACAACCAAAACATAAATTTTTTTCAGGTCAAAATACATGCCATGAGACAGCTTACTTTTTTAAAGGACCTAGCCTTCGCTCGTAGCATCGGGAAACTCACTGGGACGTTCTTGGCTCACACTTCACGAAAGCACCTAAACGAGGCTTCGTCGACGTCCTCATACTTTGGTGCACAAATCCTCTTTCTTGAGAGCGACGCTGAATCTTGCTGTAGCTGCTTCCGTACCTGCTCCCGATTCTTCGAGACAATGGAAACCGTTGTGTCAGCGACGTAGTACTTGGCTGCGAGAGAAGCTTTCTTTTGTGCCACTTTTAACATCTTTGACAATGCTCTGTTTAGTTTCGAGAGATGGGGCTTGTCGTTTCTTGGCCATCTTGGGCTTGGGAGACAGGGACAGATCAGCAATGGACGGTAATGGAACAGCTGACTGGTAACAGTGTTTTAGTGTAAACCTCTTGCTTCCGCGTTTGCTTCTTCACCATCTATCACCGTCCACAAGAAAGAAAGACAACACTTATGAAGTGTTACGCCCCGAACAACCGCATGAGGTTGTGGAGGGTCAGTTCAGTGTTTCTGCGTAATTAGTTTTGTATCATTTTGTATAAGTGTAATTATCGGTAGAAATCTATTAGCGCAATAGCTTTATTCAGGCGTGTAATAAGTTTATCGTGCTCTACTTTGGCCTCTGAATGAAGAAGCAAACGTGGAAAAAAGAAGTTTACACTAAAACACCGTTGGTAGTCGGCTGTTTCTCCTCTCCCGTCTTTTCTTTCTTCGTGTTCAAGTAAAATTCTAAAGTTCAAGCTGATCTATTAAAAACAAAAAATCTCTCAAGGTGATTGGTGGACCGGTCATTTTGGGCCTCTCAATCTTTGAAGGGGTAAGTAATTTTCCTACCTCGAAATACACTGGATGAGCAACATAATTGTAAGAGATCTGGTACGTAAGTTTGTTGCATGCACAGTGCCAAAGACGCTTATATTGGCCGAGGAAACGCTTTCAGGACGATGATGCTCCATTGCGATCTTGGTTGCGACTGGTCGGAACGACCCCTTGGAAGCTTGGAAGGCCCAAAATGGCAATCGCCATGGCAACTGAGACCGATCATCTTGAGAGGTTTTGTCGTCTGTATGTCAGTATCTGTTTGTGTCAGGCTAGCAGGCAGGGAAGGAAACTACTTTCCCAGGAAGTTGCCGTATTAAAAAGGACTTTGAATCTCTTTTGATGTTGACCTCGCTTTGACCCCAGCACTACAGGGCGGTGCTGATCATCCCGGATGTGTACAACAGGGACCACATACGGGAGATGATGGACGTCTTGCTGTCTCGGCTCGGCTTTGCAGCCTGCTTTGTCCACCTGGTGAGTGCTGGAATGGTTTGGTTTCCGGGGCTCCGAATGCCCAGCCATGCCATACTCCGTTTCCCCTTAATGTTATACCACTGCCTGCTTGGTGCGAGCAGGCAGTGGCGGTGGTGAAATTGCGTCAGATTTAAGGGTGTGGTGGCTGCAGAAGGTGAGAGCTTATCCGTGCCACTGCTACGCCGCAAAGGCTAGCTGCGAGAAACTTGCTCGCAGCTTGCGAAGGCAAGCTACGAGCAAGTTTTTCTCGGCGTCGATTCTTGGTCGGTATCCAAGCGTGCGAAGGCACAGAGAGCAAGTTCCACACGGCGTCGATTCTTGGTCGGTATCCAAGCGTGCAAAGGCACAGAGACACGGCACTTCGGCGTGCCAAGAAAGCTTTGATCACGCCGCGAGACCGGCGACACTTGCTTTCGACGAGTTGTACCTTTAGATACGTACGGCTTCACGCACATTGCATTCGCAAAACACGTCCACACGGCGTCGATTCTTGGTCGGTATTCAAGTGTGCAAAAACACAGAGACACGGCACTTCGGCGTGCCAAGGAAGCTTTGAACACGCCGCCAGACCGGCAAAACTTGCTTTTGACGAGTTGTGCCTTTTTCCTGCGACACTGCGCTTTCGTAAAATTTTCCACGTGTTCACAACGGCGAGTCTCAACGGTACACAGAGTCTCGAAGAACTTCTTCGGCGAATGACGACGAACGAGTAGAAAACGTGTTTACAGCACGCTGGAAAACCGCAGCAAAGTGCTGGCAAAACCACAAATCGTATCCCAGCAAGGTTGCGTCCGGTGGCTTCACTCGTGGGAGCGGGAAGCGCGATCCAGCAATTGTCATTGAGATCAGTGGCCAGAATGCATGGGAAAATGGCGGACCTTTTCCTCTAGAGTTAGCATGTATGATCTCTATGCTTTTTAGTAAGTATTTCGTGCCTTTAAACATTCTCTCGTGTACATGCGCCTGCCGTGTACAGTGATGTCTCGTTAATAGGGACACCTCCGTTTTTCCCAAAGTCGTCCATAATGTGAGTTGTCCATATTAACGAGACAAAAATGCAGGTATTTTTCAGTTTGTCCCCGAAAATGGTTTTTATACAGCAGGGGAATCCATAATAACAGGTTCCATATTAACGAGACATGACTGTACTATCATGTTTATACTCTTTAATGTGGCCATTTTTAGTGACTCTTTATTGAGTGGACAATGCCTAAATGCAGCCATTTTTTGTGCATGATTTTTGAAATATATACGTTAAATAATTTCTCTTTATTAATGCGTGCCAGTTTTTTACTTTTTCTGCTTTTCTCCTGCGTGCAATATTTTTTTTTTTTATAATGGGTACAACTTTTACAGCTTAGTGTCTCATATTTTTTTATTCATAGTCTATGGATGATACATTGATACAATTACAGATTATACTTTTCTACATTTTGGTTACATGTTTTACTTCCACTTTTTGTGATTTTTATCGTGGGTGATTTTTTTCCTACTTGCGTCCATTTTATTATGTACTTTAGTGGGATGCATTTACAGATGTTACTAACGACAGATATGCTTGTTTGTCTTCTCTATGTACATATCTTTTTCTGTGTACAAATGTGATATATTTCTTGTTTAGGGCGAGCCCGTTTCCTTGAGTAAGAAAGTGAGCTTTTTTCACTGCACATATATCCGAAGTCCCCCCCCCCCCCCCCCCAACCACCCTTTGCTGTTGGACTTTGCCACCCCCCTTCCTGTTGGACCTTGGTGCCTCGTCAGGCGGCACGATCGCCTTTTGCACCGAGGGCTATTTCGAGGGGTGTACCCTTTGGAAGAAATAAACTGGATTGAATTGAATTTAAACTCTAAACACATTCGACTTGGCTAATTCAACGTGAATTACGAATGAAGCTCCCCAGCCTACATGCTACCAACTAAAGCGAAGAAACAGTCGGACGATTTCGGGTCCTACGTTACGACGAGGGGTTGTTGGGTGGCACTGGTCATTCTCAGTGCTAATAGTGAGGGTGAGAGCTTTTCTGGCTGCGGATTGGACATTCCGTTGCAGCTTTCTGCCAGGCGAGGATTATCGACCGGTGCCAAGTTTTTTATCCATTTGCGAATCCATGGTTGGACACTCTTTTGGAGAGAACTTTTCACCAAGACGCGGATGGCGAGAGATCTTGCGGCCTCCGATATGCTTGTCTCAAGCACTCTTTTATTCCCCGGTGGATTTCAGCTTATGTGCCGTGGCAAAACATTGCGAAGGAAACACGCACTTTCAATTACTCCGAACGCGGAATGGTGGAGGATTGCAACTTGAGGCCCATCCAATGATCCCTTTGCCGCTACATTATATTTGTAGCGGACAGCCAACTTTTTTCTGTTTTGTAGCGGATGACTCGAAGGTGTTCTCACGGTTTATTTTCATTCGTGAATGACGCTTTGTAGTGGAAAAATGCCATTCTTTGCTTCTGTTAGCAGACAAATCATCCGCAAACAAATCCTTAAGGCTCATTTGCACATTTGCGCTTGATTTTGCCCAAGTGCGTTGCGTTCCCTCGTAACCGCTTACAATAAAAAAATGCACTGGTGCTGTCTTTTGGGTAACCCCAGAAAATTTCCGCCTCGGGTATACATATTACATGCGTCGGCATTTTTTGCCTTTGTGCATGCAGACATCTGGTTTGGACTGGACCGGTTTTCGTGAGGCTGCGGCGCGGTTCTTGCCGCACTCTTTTACTCCGTTCGTTTGCTCGTTACATCCACTTTCCCTTTTACAAGACAGAAAGAGTCTTCCGGCACGCTTCCAACGAAGCGCCGCAGGAGCGGGAGGAAGCCGTGCCGGCCGCTACCGAAACCGCCGACACCCAGGAGAACAAACCAGCTCTCCGAGTGCGACAGCATGCGAACCGTTGTGAGGTCGAAATCCTCGTTCTTTACCGAGTCAGAACCCCCGTGCTAAATGCCGATGCGTTTCATCAAGAATCGGTGTTGCAACGGCGGCAATTTTGGCCTAATTTCTTTTATAAATTTTTACGTATGGCTTTTTTTTTTTTTTTGCGGGCTCAAAATAACTTTTACAATGTTTAGCGACCATTTCTTGGATGATGCATAAATTTGACCTTGCAAATAGTGGAAATCCCTCTAATAGTGCGAAACATTCAAATAATGCAAAACCTTTAGTCTCGTAAGTGTTCCAGGGTTACCGATAGACAGCACCGGCATGTTCGCTCGTCCTAACCAATTACTAGGAAGCGGAACATGATCGAGCATGCTCAAAACACCCTCGAGCAAGCTCTGTCGCAAATGTGCGTAGTGGGCTTTGGCTTTCCCCTTGAGAGCCAAATGGACTCTTTCGGCGACCAAAATGGGACCCCAGAACCGTACTTTACTCGGCGACGGCGTTCCGGCCCGCAGGAGTCCGTGTGTGCCACCTTTGGTTCCGGCCTGAGCTATGCCTGCGTGGTGGACGTGGGCGATCAGAAGACCAGCGTGAGCTGCGTGGAGGACGGCATCTCCACCAGGGCCACCAGGTGAGCCGGCTGCCTCTTGGTCTCCACGTCCTGACCTCGTCTCCCGTTAAACCATTTCCGCCCACAATATGTGCGCTTAAAGGGGCTTTAAATTCCCCTAAAGACATGTTTTTTTAAACGCCTGGATAGGACAGATACGTCGCCAAATAAACTTTCCCCTTCCCAAAACATATTTACATCTCTCCCTCGAGTGATTCCGAAAGATAGTAACTTGGATTTCGGGTGGACGTCTCATAATGAAAGCATGTTGCACTAAGTTTTTTTTTTTCTAGGGAAGTTTCATTTTGTGATGTACGTGTCCTAGCCAGGCACTTGAAAAAAATTGGCTGTCTCGGAGGCATTTCCCAAAGGCATTCTAAATGCATAGCACTTAGAATGCCTTTACTTACATTTGTCTGAAATCACAATCTGTGGCACACGTTACCATGGCCTTTTATACCTTTGACATTACCCACTGCACCAAACGGATTGTATGTGAACCAGCACTCCAACTGCCATCAACCGCCATGTAACGGTCAGTGGCCTCTCGCTGCTGGGCCCGGTGTGGTCGTTTTAAAGCTGCGTTCCTTACTCGTTTCTTTTTACCCAGCTGCGCCCGCTGTTGTTGCCCCTGCACCCCTTGGGTGGCTCACAAAGCCCGCAAGCGAGAGCTTTCATGGCAGGTGTAGTCCGCTTTGCTGCCGCCGCACACCGAGGAAGGTACCCGCTCAAAGAGCAACCTCTGACTGCACTTCAAACGTGAAATCAGCGACTGCATGTCAAACATGAAATCAGCGACTGCATGTCAAACATGAAATCAGCGACTGCACGCTCCTCGCTGCGCACTCTCGAGTCTACACCCCAGGCACGGACACAAAAGCGTCAGAGTTGGCCCTATAAATGCTAAGCATTTAAAAATAGTTCTTTGGCGAGCTCAGTGTCTTTTTATAGGAAACATAATTAATTTATGGCGATGGATAGACCCGCTGCATAAATATTAATGCAGGGTGTGCTATAGGGCTGGCTTCCATGAGATGAGAGTAACATGAAAGAGCGTCGCGAAAAACCATCACCCGATTACTGTGGCGATATAAATAATTAAATAAATTGCCATTAATTAATGATGATAATTATAAGGGAAATGTTAGTTATCCCTAATTAGTAACTATAAGTAATTAATTGTACAAAAACAAGTATGTAGACATTCCACTGCACGAATCAAACGTTTTGTAGCCCGATGCTCTGTCTTTGCACTAGCTGGACGGCACGAAGGAGGGCGCTTACGGCCGCTACGTACAAGTAATCGGGGTCCAGAGGCGATGGCACGACGTTGCCGCGTGATGGCATCGGGGCAACGTGACTGTGACGTCGTAGACCCCTATATAAGACTGACCGCAGGCCGTGCCACTTACAGTGTATTGAAATGGCTCCTACGAGACAAAGGTATGCGACACATTGAGCTCGGAGGAAGATCATAAACACCCAATGCAGCTCAAAACGGGCTGCACATTCCGTGTCCTCTAACTTTATCCGTAAGATTTAGTTACCTTTATTTTTACTACGGTATCATTACTTAAAGTGTTTGTAGCAGTAGTTTACTAAGACATCACTTTACTTGCGCCGTGGTCTTGGATCCTTACACCATTAAAGGAGCACTTCTGACTTGACAAAAAAAGAATAAAACAAATTCGGGACAAAAGATGACGAACATGTCCTTCACAAAGACATGTTTGTCGTCGCTTGTCCGGAGCTTGTTTTATTCTTTCTGTGTCGAGTCAACTTTATCGACGCGCCCTACAGTTAATTTGGTAAAAGAGCACAAAAGTGAATCTCCAGATTGTCTTTTTATGGTGCAGACTCAACCTGTGGCGCCCAAGAATCCCATGCTTAGGACGAAAGGGCATGTTGCAATGTTTGGTTGTGTTTTCGACAAAGAAAAAGGCCACGCACAATTGTAATTCTTGGTTTCTACGATGCTTAGGTCGTGTAGGTTAAGTGTGTGTCGTAAATAGACGACCTCAAAATCCCCATTAGAGGTTGGCTAATTGGCTGCGTGTTGGACGTCACCCTCCGTGCAGACTGGTGATGGAGTACGGGGGAGCGGACATCACCCACCTGTTTCACTACCTGCTGAGGAAGTCGGGCTTCCCTTACAAGGAGTGTGACGCCAGGAAGGCCACCGACGCCATCTTGCTGCAGGAACTCAAGGAGACCATGTGCCACGTCAACCTGGTAGGCGCCACTTGAAATCGGTGCTTGACGCTTCACTTTGTTGAATATGCAGTAATCCCTCGTTATAACAAAGTCAACGGGATGGCAAAAAAATTCGATATAAGCGGTAATTTGATAAAAGCGATAGAGCCAAAAGAAAACTGTGCTAGCAGCCTTGAAGGTCAACGGGAACACTACGGTGCTGTATCCAGTCAGTCTTCACCAGTGCTCGATCCTGCTGCAACGCCGTCGCATTTCTAACCGAATAAATTAATTTGGGCACACTGACCAACGTCGGCGAACGGGTCTGCAGAACATTCGTCCCCGACTCCTCTGCCATATTAAAGTACTGCACTATTCGCATCATTGGAGTTGCGAATGGTAAAGACTGACATCACGAAGATATAGATGAAGTGAAACAAAGTTGGTGTAAGCTTGTAATACAGTCAAACCCGTTTATAACGAACAGCAGGAAACGCTACGATCAGTTCGATATAGCAAGTAGTTCGATATAGCAAAAACCATTTACAACGGACTTCCACGATGCGTTCGTTGTAAGGCGAGAGCTTCTCTTTCTTTCTCATCTCTTCACCTCCGCCTTGAAACAACGCAATGTAGAGATTTTTTTTTTTTTTTTTTGCGTGCGTGCAGTTTTTTTTTTTTAGCTTATCTCCTTTTCTGAATCGCTTCTCTTCGTGAGCAAACGCTTTGGTATGAAAAGTTTTTTTTCTGTGCGTGCGTGCAGAGTGTACTTTTTAGCTTTCTCCCCTTCTGAATCGCTTCTCTTAGCTTAATTTTGTTCGCAACTTGAGCTTTTGGAATTTTCTTTTTTTCCTACTTCTTTTTTGGGGGAAGGGACAGGCTAGAAGAGGATTGTTTGCGCTTTTTTGCAAGCCTTCCCGGGAAGGGAAAGTTCGATATAGCCAATATGTTGTTCGTTATAAAAAGTACTTTTTACATGCATTTTTATTTAAATTTTCCGTGAGTTCGATATAGACAATATTTCGCTGTACGTGGGTTCGTTCTCAACGGGTTTCACTGTAGTGCTATGGGTTTTTAAGGTACTGATATATAGTGAAAGCATTGATTATGGCAAATAGATATCCTGGAAAAAGTGACTGCTGTAGAGAGGCACTACTGGAATTTAACCGACAAAAAGTGCAGGCAATTATAGGTAGCAGGACGAGATTCGATGCTACAAAGCTGGACAGGGGATGCAAATCTAAAGTGATAAATGTTAGGTAGGTATGTTACTAACCCTAGAGTTTAATTTGGAACAGCTTTTATACAATGTTAGAAACTGGTACATCTGATAATCACTTGCTGGGTCCTGAATGCTCACTCGGACGACGTGCTGTTTCTGCACAGGACATTTGTGGCGCCCAGGAACGCTCTTTCCAAGTGAAGCAGCCGTCCATGCCACTCTTCGAGTACAGGATCAAGGTGGGCTTGCGAGTGAACAGTTGGTCGTGCAAAACAGGTTGGGCAAAATGTCAGCATTTAGAGAACAATACTGGGACTCTCTGCTCAATTCAGCATATATGTGCACAAGCTCGTCTTCAAAGGATTGCACGTGATTGTGTGTAAGTTGCTAAAAAAACGAGCCGTAGGTCATGTTGGACGCCTACCTGAACCACTCCTTCCTTCACTAATATTTTCTGTCAAAGTATAATCGGATAATGTTGCGACTTGAAACCGGTGAGAGTCTTCTACACTGCCGCATGTGGGGCCGAGTTGGTAGTACACACTGCTCTCGCGCAGTGTACTCGGGTTTGAATCCCACTAGTACAGTCTATTTTGAACAATAATAATAACAACAATAATAATAATAATAATAATAATAATAATAATAATAATAATAATAATCATGATGATGATGATGATGATGATGATGTTTATTTTCTGTCAAGTGCATGACAGAGATGGGGACCGAGGGAAAAAGCTGCACAGACGGAGCTTGACGAGTCCTTGGCTCCCCCCTCCCCCTCTCTCCCCTTCCTCCTCTAGAACGTTCCAGGTCATCCTTGTTTGACCGTAGAACTATGTCTTTCTCCGCACTTGGAAGGGGGTGCAAAGTTTGGAGATCAGTGTCATGAAAACTTGATCACTGAAGTGACATCACACTGATAACACCGGAGCGTCGACCGATTTGCATTGCCACGCTCACTGACGGCACGCCATGCCTGCTGCCAGAACCGCGCAGTGCTTACGCGATAGCATTCTTTAGGTACTACTCCCCCCCCGGATTCCTTGGACTCTCTGGCCTCCTGATGTGCAGTAGACCATTTCAGCTCACATTCTCACACTCCTTCACATTTGCACTCTTTTCGAAGGGCCTGACGACCTGGACATCGTCCTAGGGGTCGTACTTGAGGTTGTCCTAGAGGTCGTTCTTGACATCGTCCTAGAGGTTCCTAGAAGTCTTTGACATCCTTGAGGTTGTCCTAGATGTTGTCCTCTAGGACATCATCATTGACGTCGTCCTTGAGGTCATCCTAGAGGTCTTCCTTAAGATCGCTCTGGAGGTTTCAGACGTCGTCCTTGATTTCGTCCTAGAGATCGTGCTTAAGATAGCCCTAGAGGTCGTCCTAGACATTTTTGATGTCCTCTAAGACGTCGTCCTCGACATCGTCTTAGAAGTCATCCTTGAGGTTTTCCTAGATGAATGCTACTGCAATTCATAGACAAATCAACAATAGTTGTTTTTGCAGCAATTGCTTATTTGCTGGCTTGCTCGTTTGCTCTATCAACGCGACGCGCTCCTGTCTGATTGAAACGGCGGTAGACGCCGCTCCGGCAGCCGTGATTCCGTAATGTTTACCCATCGCTCTGGATAGCGGCCGCGTGGCCGAGGTCGTGTCCTCTGCAGCACAGGCAGTTCACGCGCCTCTCAAGCGCGACTCGGCGAAGCGTTTAACTCCCCCCCCCTCATTTCTTGTGCCACCCCCCAGATGTTCTATTGAAATTTATGCAGCCTAGTGCACCTAAGCACCGACCCATTTTTAATGAAAGCCTTTTCCTAATTAGAATATTCCAAAACATGGAGCAGATGGAATAGCGTGTTGTATCGAGTCAGTCTTCACCAGTGCTCGATCCTGCTGCAACACCGTCATTAACGCCTGCAACAGCTATTATAATTTTTGGTTTTATGCAAGTTCGCCAGAAAAAGTGCTTGTCAACTGTCTCTTTTTCACGAAGTACACATAAACTTGCCAGGGACTCTAAAGTAGAGAAAGGACGTGAGCAAGCTTGCTTGAGAAACGGCAACACGATGCAAAATTTCTGAGGAGGACCTCTTACCTCACAGAGATTTTGAATCATGTTGCCATTTGTGAAGTGAGCTCGCCCATGTCCTCGCAGCAGGTGGCAAGTAAGCAAATGAAGGGGAAACAGGAGAAAGCAGGAAGCCAGCGATCACGCAACTACATGGGACTGTCCTGCCCTCTTGATAGCCGTGCCTTCTGGGAGCTGGATTGGTTTTACAACTTCTAAGAACCGTCGGCATCTTGACAGACCTGCACGGTGCTATCGCCCGTCTACCAAAGCGGGAAACAGCGGTGCTTCTATTCATCTCTTACTTCTTCTCTGGTTTCCTTTTCACTCGCAACAAACTTTTTCTTGCTTTCGAATTGCGCCATTTTTTTGCCCCACGCTTTTGGGGTTTTTGCTCAAATACGAGGATAGGCTGGTTCATAGTTGTTCGAGGGGACCCCCATTACTCAAAACCCATGCCGCCGGTCTCTGGAAAAGGCTGGTGTCTCTGGCGAGTTTGTAGCCTGTGTGTGCGTGCTGAGTGCTGGAGAAGTCATTTTTGTGTTGGATTCTTTACCAGTGTGGACCTCCCAGAATATCGCGAGACATGGTAATTTCTTCAGCATTCTTTCCAAGCATCAGATGGTGCTTCCATGTTCAAGCTTGCTTTTTAGATGACTACCATGAAAACATACTGAAACATGCCTTCCATCTTCCTAAGCTAGAATGGTAATAATTATAGATGCCAGGCGAAACTATGCATTCTGTAAAATGAAAACATCTTTTAATAGGTGCAATTCCTCTTTTGCCTAGCGGCGTCGGGTGGGAAGGGTTTAGATACGGACCTGGAGGCCACCTTTCCTAGAATATTCTCTATAGGTTAAAGAGCCTTGATGGACGGAACCATGGACAGTGATATGATTGGTTATTCCTGATGTCGATTGCCAAAACTTCAATGCCTATTTACCAAGACTCTTTCTATTTGATGCCCCAACGTGCTCTCCGCCTCAGTGGTCCCGAAAAAAGGCCACATCAGTTTGTTTTGAAATCTTGGACTAATTAGACTAGTGACAAAAGGGGGTTCCCCTTTTAGCTCGTCAAGGTTTGTTTGGGACAACAAGTCATGGTACCTCTGGGTCACGACAAAAGTCGTTGAGTTTTCCAGTTTGGACCATACTATTCGTGCTTGTCGGCGGGATGAGAGGTAGTGTTTTTATAACAGTGAAAACTATGAACCCATAGATTCCGACGGAGGGGGAGTGTTGGTGAAGCATCCATCCTTCGCAGCAACCGTGTTTAAGAGTACAGTTAATTCATAGTACAGTTGAACCTCTCATTAACGAAAGCCCTCAAGAACGAAATTCTCGCGGCAACGAAGAAATCTGGCGGCCCCAGCGAACGTCCATAGAGTTCAATGCATTTGCACCCTCTCAACAGCGAAGAGTTTTTAAAAAGCAGTCCCACATTAACGAAAGTTTGAGGTAGTGATCTGCAAAATTTTTTCGGCACATGGGCCAGTTGGGAAACCAGAAGTATGAAAAGTGGAGCATCGCATTCCTCCGACAAGTCGGGCGGGCACATACGTTTCCGACAAGCTTCGGCGCCGCCATTGCTGTTTACATTCGGTCGAATGATGATGATGATAGCAACGAGATTTTTTCTTTTTTGGCAGCTGAAAACAGCGTTTTGCTAGCCCATCTGTCGGCAACTGCGTAGACACGTGACGACACTGAAGTGATCACAACAGATTGTTGATCACTTTCGGAGGAAAGCCAACGGAAAAGAGAGTCAGTGAACCTATGAAACCACACCACATAACGCAAACGGAAGCACAGACCATTGCACAAAAACTGGAGGAAGAGGTGGAAACCAGGCAGGTGGAGACGTACGAGAACCTCATGCGGTAGTGGAAGGATCACCTGGAAAAACTAAAACGACCGACACGAAGGAAGAGGAGGAGGAAACTATGGCGGGATGTGGAGGTGAGAGAGGCCATTACAAGAAGGCCACTGGCAAACAGAACTCTGCGTGGGACCATCAGGAAAGGAAAGGAGGAGAAAAAAGCCCCCCTACAGAAGGATTCAAGAGAGTGGAGGGAGTACCAGAGCAGGAAAACAGAGGTGGCAGCTCTGATTCAAAGCAAAATTACCAAGGTAAATAAGAGATCCCTGGAAGAACTGAGGGAGGCAGGACGTGATGCCCCACTGAAGTTCTGGCAACATGTACAGGGCCAAACAGGCCGACCCAGGGAGGATGCGGTAATCAAAGACGATGCGACGGGAAAGGAGCTGGATCCTGGAAAGACCAATCGGTACATTGAGAGGTGGATTGGGGACATGTTCACAGGGGACAGCCGACAGATGGACAGTGAGGAGGGGGAGACAGTGGACGAACTGCAAGAGCAACCGAGCAGAGAGGAAATCACGGAGAGGGAGTTAAAGAGAGCGGTCAAGAGGATGGGAGGAACCATAGCCACTGGAATGGACGGAATCCCAATGAGGCTGGTGAAGGAACTGGGGCCAGAGACGAGAGCACTGCTGCGTGAGATCCTCAACCAAATCCTGAGGGAGGGATGGGTGCCGGTGGAGTGGCGGACATCAAGACTACGACTCATCTACAAGGAAAAAGGGCAAAAGTCTATGCTCGGCAACTATCGCCCCATAGGCATCACATCGGTACTCTACCGCGTGTTCACACAGATACCGCGAGACCGACTGCAGACATGGGCAGAGGCAGAAGGAGTCCTGGGGGAGCTACAGAACGGTTTCCGATGGGGGAGACGCCTTGAGGACAAATTATTCGTGCTGACGCAGGTCATGGAGATCGCCTAGAGGGAGAGGCGTCCACTTTACCTCTCTTTCCTCGACATCAGCAGGGCCTACAACTCGGGGTCGACCATGAGAAGCTGTGGAGGCAGCGAGCAGAGCGGGGGCTCGGAGGGGAGTGGATCAACCTGTTGAAGGAAATCTACAAGGAGACGACTGTGGTGGCACAGTGGCAAAAAATTGATGACTCATCCAGTAGCCATCACCAAGTGTCTGAGACAGGGATGCCCCCTGTCGCCACTGCTGTTTATGCTCTACATAGCGGGCTTCGAAAAGAGACTGCAGGACTGCGCCGAGGGCTTCACCTTGGAATATACGGAGATGGGAACCAGTGGGGGAGGAAAAATCCCTTGGGTAATCTATGCTGACAATATCTTCCTGATAGCAAACTCCCTGGAGGGCCTGCAGGCCCTTATGAACGAGTGCAACACAATGGGGGCGGCACTGGGGCTGAGTTTCAGTGCTAAGAAGTCGGCATTGATGGGCTTCGGGGACACAGGAGACACCGAGGCCCATCAGGTCGGAGACACCGACCTGAAAATCCAGGGGGAACAAGTACCATGGGTATCACAATACAAGTACCTGGGGATCCACATCCAGGAAAGCCACAACTACCTCGAAGACCATGAGACCAGGCTCCAAGCTAAGAGCAGGAGGTCTAAGGCGATATCGACTGCCAGAGCCCTCTGGGGTTACAACCGTTTCGAGATCTCCCAGGCGGTGTGGAAGATGGTGGCAGTGCCAGGTCTCACTTTTGGAAATGGAGTCCTGTGTCTGTCGTCCCGCACGCGTGAGTGCCTAGAGGTGCGCCAGGGAGACGTGGGACGGGCGGCACTGGGAGCCAGCCGAGGAACACCTAACGAGGCAGTGCAGGGGGACATGGGGTGGTCCAGCTTCGATGCCAGAGAGGCCCGGGCCAAGCTGGGCTTTGAACAACGCCTCTGCCAAATGCTGGAAGGGCGGTGGGCAAGACAGGCTTTCAAATACATCCACCTCAAGAGCCTTTCGACTAGGTGGGTGCGACGTACATGCCAGCTGGCCCTCCGGTATGGCATAAACAGCCCTCTCTTCTACCCGACTCCAGAACAACAACTGGAAAACATCCGCGCAAGAGTCACCAAGACCGAGACTCAACGGTAGGCGGAGAAGGCAGGACAGAAGCCGGCACTTGCTTTGTATGCCAAGGAAAAATGGGAAGTGAGGAAGGTAGAATTCATGGACAACGGCAAGGGCAGTGGACTTCTGTTCGACGCCCGAGGAGGCATGCTGCAAACGCGCGTGCTTCGAGCCAAGTACACAGACACCGACGTGCGATGCACCCTGTGCACACAGGGGGCTGAAGAAACGCTGCAGCACGTCATGCTCGGGCCTGCAACCGAAGGTGCCATGCGGCGGACACATAGCGGTGGCGTTGGGCTGCCGGGAGATTGACGAGGAGGGCAACGACAGAGGCAACGACGGCGCCAACAGCACTGTGGGCAGGGGCCCGCGGCCCATACCAGTGGTAGAATGGACAAAAAGAAGATTGGACCACTGGTGGAAGAAAAACCAAGAAGAAAATAACGGATAATTCTGGCTAGATCCAGAACGCTGGGATCCCCCGTTACAAAGGGGTTAGCCTCAAATCCAAATCCACTGACGACACCGCCGCCCGCTGCCATTTCGCCGTCCGCCACGTGCACGCCGAGATCGCTCGCGCCTTGTTTACTTCCTTTTGTGTGGCCTGTCGGAAAAATGCCACCTGCCGTTAAAAAGCTTAAGTTTGTGACGCTTCAGGAGAAGTCTGCAATCGTCGCCGAAGCTATGAAAGGCAGAAAGAAGTCTGATATTGCGGAGGAGTTCAGTATCCCGTGCAGCTCACTTTCTACGATTCTGAAATCCAAGGACAGCATCAATTTTGGTTCTGGAAAGTAATAGGTGCGCTTATTTGTTCATTTTTGCAACAGCGAAATTCTCGCGAGAACGAAAAAAATTGCCTTCCCCGACGGTTTCGTTATTGTGGGGTTCTGCTCTTATTGAGGCAACGCTTTTTTGCAATATTTGTTATAGGATGGTTAGTATTGCCAAGGGCAAGTGTGCTAACGCCAGATACAGCTGCAGAAGTATTATTCGGTACTGGTGAGTTCCGAGTAATTTAGAATATGTTTGTAATCGGCCTTTATATGTTTTGTATTTGAATTTTCAAGAAATTGTATATACAGTAAACTCAAACTCCAAATTTCCGAGAATTATGAATCTAACAAAAACAAACTCCGATAAACCCCGAATTTTTTGCGGAAAATAAACTCCGAAAATCACCCTCCAGATTTCACGAGAAATGAACTCGGAAGACACAGCATTTCAGCTATGATCATTTATTAGATTTATGTTAATTGTTTTCAGTTTGGGAAAGCTTGCGTCAAAATAAATGGAATTTGTACGCACATACACAAGACTGTCGACATTGCAGCTTTAATTCTACTAGTTCAATCTCACAAACAAAAAAGATGAAATCAGGAAAAATGAAAACGTAGGATTCGAATAAACTTAACAACTAGCGTGAAATTAAGCTTTTTTTTTTTTTTTTACAGCAGAGCTGTTAAGGGTTAGTTTCCTTAGGATTGTGTCCACCAGCAAAGAAATGATGACACCAAACTCTGGACAGCTACCGCCATCTATGAGCGACGGCGGCAACCAGACAACTGGTTGTTGCCGTCGGTCATAGATGGCGGCAACCTTTCTTCGGAGGAAGAAGAGCGGGAGCGGAACGAGCGGCGATGTGTGCAGCAGCGCGAATGGTTCCGCAATCGCCGCGAGGCCGCTATCGCCTAAAGTTCCACTGCGTCGGGCACTTGAGATTCTTTTGCGAAAGAAGAGCAGATCGCTCGCCTGGAAAGCCACCGCCGAGAACAGAAGCTACAGCTCCGCTGCTCTTGCTTCTTCACCAGAGTGGAAAGGCTGAATGTTTTTAGAGATCATTTCTTTCGTGAACAGCCTCCACCCCATTTGGTTCCCTGATGAGCGTACTGATCTTCATTCAACCAAGATTCCTTAAAAGTCTCGGTCAAAGGTAGCCCAAAGTGTCTAACTATATCTGCCTTCAGCCCGTCCGAGTCCAGACTTGCGATAAGCGGTACAACAGACGTGTTCCGATTGAGCTGTAGGTTCCCTCACGTGATGCCGAAATCTAAATGAGACCGGTGGGACTACACAGAAACAACCTCTATGTTGTGCAGGGGCAGTGCTACGTGATGGCTCACATTTAATCTCGCGTGCTCGTTCCGTGGAATTTGTTACAAAGGTGTCTTGTTCTTGTTTCTCATGGAGTGCTTTACGAAGCAGTCTTTGCGTAAGCACGGATCATGTGTGCTCTGTCGGGGGTTGCAGGTGGGCGACGAGTGCCTCATCGCCCCCTTGGCCCTATTCCGTCCCGAGATGCTGGGGGTCACGGGGCCCAAGCAGGCGCGCGTGCAGTCGAGGAACCCCGGGGACCCCCAGGACCCCCACGACGACAATTACCTGATTCAGACGCAGGCAAGTGAGGCACCAAGTTTGCCACGCCGAACATTCTCGGGTCTCACGCCGCGGGAAAACCCGTAGATATTTTCCAGTCTTTAAATATTCATTGGGATAGTCTTCCGTTCAGTTCGACATTCGAAATGGAATGCTCGTGCCGGAGGCAGAAGAGCCGAAAGACATTTTTTCGAAGCTGTCGGTTAGAACCTGCTTGACTATTTCTAGGTGCGTTCAAGCTCTGTTTAGACAGTTGCATTTGTAGTTGTCTTTTCTGTACCCATTCTCCACGGTAAATCAGTTTGCCCTTCTCTCTGCTTTGAAAGTGCATCCGTCTATCATTCGTGGGGCATGACCATAAAAGTGGCGTTGCAGCATCCAATCGTGCGCGAGTTTTTTTGTGCTTGCTGTTTTTTTTCGTGGTGTCCTTGAGAAATGTGTAATATCTTAACAAAGCGCAACCGAAACGCAACCTAAAAATATTTGATTTCACTGGCCCAGTGCACAGCTCAAGACTCGAAAGCTAGGGGTCTAACGCGTGTCTGCGCGTTCGATGCAGAGGAGAGGGGCGCGAGAGGCCGCGGAGGGATCGCAGGCACTGGACGCGGCCTCTCAGCTCGACGACAGCCAGCTGGGACAGGGTGTCCTGGAAGACGACGATGTCGCAGTGCCCCCGGAGGCTGCCGCTTCAACGGCCGCGCCCCGGGACTGTGAGGGGGACCTCCAGTGTGACCAGCTGCTGGGCATCGACCAGGCCATCGTGCAGTGCGTTGATCGCTGCGGTGAGCTGGGGGCACCCGAATCGTCTCCAACTGCTCCTATTAGGGTTGCCCGGTTTATGGGCCTTTACCTTACACCTTGTACTTTGCAATAGAAGGTGCGAGGAGGAGTCTGTTGTCGTGAAATCTGCATGAGATCGGCAGGCAATGAGGATATATGGTGGCGCACGAACATGCTAAAAATCAGAGTTGGCCAGACCCTTGCTAACCATGTTTTTGTCTCTAATGGCCAAGCTGAAAACGGACAGTCGGTGGCCGGACACTTGCAGGTTGCGTTTCTGTCTCCGGTTGCCCTTGCCTGCCGTGTTTCGTCTCGAGTGCCCAACATGAAAACGGATGGACATTGGCTGAACACTTGCCAGCCGTGTTCTCGTCACTGTTGGCCAACAACTTGTCGGCGACCAAGCTGGCCAGACAATGGCCGAGCATTGGCTAATTGGAAGACGCACTCTCGGTGATGCTCGGGTTGTACATCGAAGGATATCTCGAGTATAAAATATGACCGCAAGAAAATGTTACTTACGGGTGGGGACAGCCGAGGATAGATGGGAGCTGGAGAAACCTCCCATGTACTCTGGGAAGTCCCAGGGTTCCTGCGAATCCAGTTTGAGAACTCTAGCTTTAGATCGGTTCACTTTCAATTACCTGGTTAGCCTAAATTATGTTTTTTGTGCGTAAAATTAGCGCAAAGATGAGGTCGGAAGAACATAGAGACAGGGTAGAGCGCTCTGTCCTGTCTATGTTTTTCCTTCCTTGTCTTTGCTCTAATTTTACCAAGATGTATAGCCCACTAGCCCACCGGATGATTTTAATTCAATTTGTTTCGCTGCAGCAAAGTCGAAATACGAATACATCTGGGCACTTTCCTAGATTTGGTGAGGAGAAGGAAGAAAGCAAGTGCCGGAGCCTAGTCGCAGATGACAGCAAAAGGCAAAAGGGAGGATTGGTTGGGAAAGAGACATTGAGAATGGATGTCACTTTGCTGCATTTTTAGACCTTAAACACTTTTTACTTCTACATTGTATTTTGCCCATGCAGAGCATGGGCACATGATTGTCTCGGTTCTTCGGTAATTGGCAATTGCCGCGTGCGTGGCGGAGTGGGCAACGCACTGCGACTGCCACACGGAGGAACGGGGTAGGAATCTGACTTGGCCTGGTTCTTTTCTTTTATGAACGTTTGCTTCTAGAAGGTTCCTGCCCATTCTCGGCTGTGATCGTGTCTTTCGGTTCAGTACGTCTCCGACCATACCGCCTGTACAAAAGCGGTGGTAATGCTCCGCTTTGGGTCAGTCACCCTTACTTTGCAGGATGTGTGGTACTTACTTGTTTTTAGCTTGAAATGCAAGTTTGCTTTATTAAACGTTTATTTTCGTTTTTCCATTTGTCTACCTTTTTCCATTCCTGACATATAATTAATGCTCTGCCGTAGTCCATGAGGGAACGAAAACGGCAAGGCATATCTTTGGAACGCCTGGCCTCCGGCACGCGCCGTGCTCTGGCCGCGTGCACTCGAGGTGCTTAAGACACTGAAGTGGCGTCGAAGGTAGGAATCTTGCCTTGGTGGCGGCTGGCGACCAAAGCTCCTCTCTGCCGTTCTTACTTCGTCGGGGACCGCGGCACCGCAGAGGGTCGCACCCAGAGGGACTCAGGGGACGAACCCTGCCGTTTCAGACTGCGACGAGATGAAGCGCAAGATGTTCAGCTGCGTGTTGGTGGTGGGAGGGGGCTCCCTGTTCCCTGGCATCCACACCTGGCTCCAGAACAGGCTGTCTGTGCAGATCCCCATCATGTACAGGGCAGAGCACATCGACATCATCACCAGGCCCAAGGCAAGTGGGGGTCGTTTTTCGTCGGGCTTTTTCCTCGAATCCCGGACGGTCATCAAAGGCCAAAACTGCAATGCGTGTTCCGAGCACTTCTCTTTATGGCTTTTTTTCTTGCACAACAGGAACCAGTCTGGTACATTGAACTTTTCCCTGGGATGTGGAAGTATTAAAGACATAACAACGCAAAAGCCACATTGAACAATGAATCGGTTATAGAATGCAGAGTGTTTGAGTTTCATTGGAACAGATTTTCTTACAAAAAGCCGCAAAAGGTAGACTAATGTAGTCTGTGCAGGCGAGTTATACGACAGGAGGACATAATACAGTCGAATCTCGTTAATTCAAACTTAGGGGGAGATTGAAAATTTGTTTGAATAAAGCAAAAGTTTGAATTACCGGGAGTTTCGTCCCATAGGGACGCATAGGATGGGACCTGCGTGTTAGTTTGAATTACCCGCAATTTTGAATTAAGAGAGTTTGAATTAACGAGATTCGACTGTATAGGGAGATAATCCTCGTAATCAGTCGAATAAGTAAATAAAACTTTTTAATTAGTGAAAATATATGTATGATTTCAATTAGAAACTTATTGCTGAGCGTCATTGAAAACCACTAAATCGGTCAATTTTAGAAGTAATTGAAGCACGTGATAAGCACGGTGGTGCGCTTACGTTTAGACCACTTGTGCAACAGGTGCGACGTTGGTGGTTTGGAAATGCGAATGATCATCTTTTCATTGGTGTTTTCGGATGAGTGGAGACGTCATGGTATCCCCCCGCGTACCACATGCTACAAGTCTCTCTAAAATTGACTGATTTAGTGGTTTTCAATGATGCTCAGCAAGTTTCTAATTGGAACCATATCCATATTTTCACTAATTCAAAAGTTAACGAACAAATCTTATTCGACTTATAGTGAGGAGTAGCCCCGCTATATTATGGCCCCCTTGCGGTATTATTCACTCGCACAAATCACATTGGTCTAAATTTCGCGGCTTTTTTTAATAAATCTGTTCGAATTAAAATGAAACACCCCGTACGGGCGCCATGGAAAAACAATGCCAACTGCGCAGTAACTCAAAGGGTCAGACGCGGTGCCCAGTGTCAACGCCAGAGCATGGCAGCTCCTGCCATGGTTCTCCCGAGATTGGACCGACATCAGATGTTGGGAGAGTGCACCACTGTCCCGATGAAGAGCGCCCTCTCCTGGCGCCACCCCTGTCTGTTGGTGGCACGAGTGTGTGCCTTCCGTGCACTGCACACACTTACCGTAAAAGCCTGCATATACAGTTGACCCTCATTAGTTCAAACTTGCGGATAATTCAAACTAACATGCAGGTCCCATCCTATACGTTTCTATGGGAGGAAACTCCCGGTAATTCAAACTTTGCTTTATTCAAACAAATTATCGGTCCCCCTCGAATTTGAATTAACGAGATTCGACTGTAATACAAAAGACTTCTTTCCATGGATTAAATGCATAAAATTTGCGCTCTTACTGCGTGCGGATCCAAACGGTTCTAAACCTTCATGGAGTACGTGCAAATGAAAGTTCGGATAGTTTCTGTTTCAAAGTACTCATATGGCGCAGCGATGGAAGTGTCGTGCCATTTGCATCACAAACAAAAGTCTGCTACATCTTGCACCCAAAATGCCATTTTTGCTTAGAATTGTGCCACACCTATGCTAAGATGAGCTTAAACCAACAAATAAGAAAAATTGAAATATCGGTCGATCTAGAAAAGTAGGAAAAAAGGAAAATGGTACAAATATGTACTCCGCAACGTCTACTTGCCGTGTAGTTTGTTTCAACTTGGGTAAAAGCACAGTTGAAGGTTCGAACACACTCAGCCCCCAACACGCACACGCACTAAAAGCTCAAGTCACGGGGCATTCGCTGCAGTTGGTTGGATTAGCCGATGAAGGAAAACACTCAGACAGATGACATCTCCTGCATTGTTCAAATTCTCAGACGTCGGCGATGTCGGGAGCCAAAAGTTGCAAGAAAAATGTGCGCAATTGTGGGGTGCCGGCTACTGTATTAAGACAGAACCAGGGCCTTTTACTCGTGATGAGATCACTCAATTATTGCGTCTGCTACGTGCCTCCATGATGTGGCTACATGTACTGTGGCACTTGTGCCGCTCTTATCAACTTTCACTGCCTCAAACCAGCGCGCGTGTATCGAGCTTTACCGCTTTGCACCAAGATGCTATACTTCGTTTCAGCTTAAGTCCAGGCGCAGCCGATGCTACAAGTGCGAGCATGTGGCCCTGAACAGTGCTTGCACTGCACGAGCGCGCTTGCCTGGCAGGGACGCTGAAAGCCCGGAGCTTGCGCTTGTAGCATCGGCTGCGTCTGGACCCAAGCTGAAACAAAGTATAGTAGCAGTGGCTGACATAGGGGAGCACCTGGGTTAGAGCGATAGGCTCGGAAATTATGCTCGGCGTCTGCACCAAAAGCGTCGGTAGCTGCTTCAAACCAATATTTAGCACGCTACAAAACCTGCTACAAAAAGTCAAATGCTGCCTCCACTATCGATGGTGTCAAATCACCCATCATCATCATCATCGGGTGGTTTGTGAGTTGCGAGGCTGCCACCACTCGATCACGGCACCACGCAGTTGCTGCAGTGTATTCGTCTCAGTTACAACCTTTAGATATGTGCATCGATACGCCGTTTGAAGGCCGTGTTAAGCGGTGCTCACTGGATGCGATCGGAGGAGCCTGCGACAACTCGCACTAGATGGCGAGCCTCTCCAGCCACACTGTGCAAGTGAATAGACAAGGTGTGGGACACTACTCCCAAAGAGCTTGTTGCCTAACGCTTTGGATGGCCCTGAAGACGACGGCATTTGGGAAGAACTATCGAACAAGGAGGTGTCCGAGGATAGTGAAACAAATGCCAATGCGTAGATGTGAAGTGGGCACAGCAGAAATAAATGTTTTCATGAAATAAGTGTTCCCGGATCGCACTATACAAGCATCAAACTTCTTAGTTTGATCCGCGTATAGTGGCGGGTCTCAGACTTTAATGTAATCTATAGCAACTTTTACCAGGCTTGGAGTTCCCAGTGGCTTTGGTATGTGTGTTAAAGACGTTCGTTGATTCGACTCTTGCCAGAGTAGGCCTTGAGAGAGCTGGCTGATGAGGAATAATGTCTGCAGGAGATGGACCCTCGAGTGACGACGTGGAAAGGAGCCTCCATCATGAGTTGCCTGGACACTGCGCAGGAACTCTGGGTGCGGCAGTGTGAATGGCAGCGCTTCGGCGTTCGCCTGCTCAGAGAACGGGCCCCGTTTGCCTGGTAGGGGCAAACATTTGAGTGGCGGTCCGAGGCTGTAAATAAAGAAGTTGGAGTGATTTTTTATTACAGGCATTTTTGGCTCCTTTTGAGGTTGCTGTCTTTGATTTGAGTTTTGTGCAAGTCTTGAGAAAGATATGCCCGACCGTTTCCTTACCGCGCCTCTTCAAATCGATTTAATTTGATTGGTGAATTTCAAACCCCTATTTTAACGCATTCAGCGTCATTTATAGACATGTGATGCCATCTAGGATATTACGGAGAAACTCTACTCTGAGTTTCGCCTTCGGTTTTTGCTTTTTGGCAAGGGGACGATTTTTCACCTGACTTTAAATTTTCAGGATTGTGCGCGATGCCATCAAGTATGGCGTCCTCATCACGCGCTGACACTCCTCAAAAACAATTTGTTCACAATTCTGGTGAATATTCAATTTTCTGGATGAAAGTTGCAGCAGTGAGTCAAGATGGCGTTCATTCATTGATTTTAGCTTTGATTGTGGCAGTGGGTCAAACCACCCGGGATTATCCGCAGGTGCCTCTCTGTATGTTTCGTCTTGTGTGCCGAGGGCATATTTATTGCCTCTGTGAGCTTCTGTCACATTATTTTTCATCTGCAGGGTGTCAACCTCATAGTGACATGCTTTTATGCCATCAGGAGCAAAACGGGTGGAGTTTTCATCAAAAAGGTGGCCCGTTCCCTACCTCGGAATACGCTACGAATTAGCATAAACCAGGGGTCTGAAACACGCGGCCCGCGGGCCGCATGCAGCCCGCAACTCGCTGGGACGTGGCCCGCAGGCAACCGGATACGAGTCCCGATTCCCATGTCTCAAGCGCTAGAAATGCGCCTCGTCTATTCATTTTCGCTCGAAAAGTAGCTCTGCTCTTTTGACATATTCACATATTTTCTACTTATCTGTGTTCATTTGCCCTTTGTTTCGCTTTATTTTTTGCCTTTTGCGGAGCTATTCATTGAAGGATGGATCTCGGCCGCGCGAACTTTCGATCAGCAGGAGCAACTGCCAAACATAGAGCTACGAGCACTGGATTCTCGCCTTCAAAAAAATTTCACCATTAAATTAAGAGTATTTGTTCAAAGTGTTGTAATAAAAGTCGTCGGGAAAGCAACAACTCTCAAATTACCTGACTGTTTTTAGAGGCATGTTGAGCTTGGTTAATTCTTGCGCGAATTGAGCAACGTGGAAACGACGGTGTACTTCTCTTGTTCCATAAAAATTCCAGCATGTTGGCGGGACGCTGTAATTTTAATTCCTGTTATCACATCAGGTCAGGGCCCAAAGTGGTCACAAAACAAATGAAATCGAAAGTCGTCACCGGCAAAACTGTGATTTTCCAAAAAGTATGAGAGCGAGCGAGGTCTCTTCTCTTTAAAACTTTTACCCCCCCCCCCCCCCCCCCCCCCCTCCCCCGTCTTACGTTGGCCCGCGACCTTTCCGGTGTGGGCTGTCTGGCCCCCACACTCGAATGAGTTTGAGACCACTGGCATAAAACGCTTTGGTCAGAACTTCAGGGAAAGTACAGTCATCACAGAGGCTATCTTTTTTTTTTCTACAGAACCAGAAGCTTTTCATGGAGGCTTTAAAAACTTCCAGGGTTTGTTTTCAGAAGCGTAAGCTACAAAATATATATTTTTTTATATTTTTAACTCCGAATAATTCGCAAGCCCCCTTGAATTAAAATAAAGACTTCTGTGCTGGTTACGCAAAATTTGCCCTTTTTTTCTTCGGCTATTTAATAAAAATCTTGTTTGACATTGACACCCTTAAAAAGAGAATTCCTTTAGCTATGTTTTGGTACACCTATACTCGGCGACAACTTTTCTTGGCAATGATGTGGAAAGGAGGAGAGCCCGCGTACAGCTCTAGTCAGCGCTCAAAATGGGAGAGGGAATGCGTGAGTGTACCTTCCACTGCCAAGAAAAGTTGTCGCCGAGTGTAGTAGCGAAATTTGCCTTTTTTTCTTCGGCTATTTAATAAAAATCTTGTTTGACATTGACACCCTTAAAAAGAGAATTCCTTTAGCTATGTTTTGGTACACCTATACTCGGCGACAACTTTTCTTGGCAATGATGTGGAAAGGAGGAGAGCCCGCGTACAGCTCTAGTCAGCGCTCAAAATGGGAGAGGGAATGCGTGAGTGTACCTTCCACTGCCAAGAAAAGTTGTCGCCGAGTGTAGTAGCGAAATTTGCCTTTTTTTCTTCGGCTATTTAATAAAAATCTTGTTTGACATTGACACCCTTAAAAAGAGAATTCCTTTAGCTATGTTTTGGTACACCTATACTCGGCGACAACTTTTCTTGGCAATGATGTGGAAAGGAGGAGAGCCCGCGTACAGCTCTAGTCAGCGCTCAAAATGGGAGAGGGAATGCGTGAGTGTACCTTCCACTGCCAAGAAAAGTTGTCGCCGAGTGTAGTAGCGAAATTTGCCTTTTTTTCTTCGGCTATTTAATAAAAATCTTGTTTGACATTGACACCCTTAAAAAGAGAATTCCTTTAGCTATGTTTTGGTACACCTATACTCGGCGACAACTTTTCTTGGCAATGATGTGGAAAGGAGGAGAGCCCGCGTACAGCTCTAGTCAGCGCTCAAAATGGGAGAGGGAATGCGTGAGTGTACCTTCCACTGCCAAGAAAAGTTGTCGCCGAGTGTAGTAGCGAAATTTGCCTTTTTTTCTTCGGCTATTTAATAAAAATCTTGTTTGACATTGACACCCTTAAAAAGAGAATTCCTTTAGCTATGTTTTGGTACACCTATACTCGGCGACAACTTTTCTTGGCAATGATGTGGAAAGGAGGAGAGCCCGCGTACAGCTCTAGTCAGCGCTCAAAATGGGAGAGGGAATGCGTGAGTGTACCTTCCACTGCCAAGAAAAGTTGTCGCCGAGTGTAGTAGCGAAATTTGCCTTTTTTTCTTCGGCTATTTAATAAAAATCTTGTTTGACATTGACACCCTTAAAAAGAGAATTCCTTTAGCTATGTTTTGGTACACCTATACTCGGCGACAACTTTTCTTGGCAATGATGTGGAAAGGAGGAGAGCCCGCGTACAGCTCTAGTCAGCGCTCAAAATGGGAGAGGGAATGCGTGAGTGTACCTTCCACTGCCAAGAAAAGTTGTCGCCGAGTGTAGTAGCGAAATTTGCCTTTTTTTCTTCGGCTATTTAATAAAAATCTTGTTTGACATTGACACCCTTAAAAAGAGAATTCCTTTAGCTATGTTTTGGTACACCTATACTCGGCGACAACTTTTCTTGGCAATGATGTGGAAAGGAGGAGAGCCCGCGTACAGCTCTAGTCAGCGCTCAAAATGGGAGAGGGAATGCGTGAGTGTACCTTCCACTGCCAAGAAAAGTTGTCGCCGAGTGTAGTAGCGAAATTTGCCTTTTTTTCTTCGGCTATTTAATAAAAATCTTGTTTGACATTGACACCCTTAAAAAGAGAATTCCTTTAGCTATGTTTTGGTACACCTATACTCGGCGACAACTTTTCTTGGCAATGATGTGGAAAGGAGGAGAGCCCGCGTACAGCTCTAGTCAGCGCTCAAAATGGGAGAGGGAATGCGTGAGTGTACCTTCCACTGCCAAGAAAAGTTGTCGCCGAGTGTAGTAGCGAAATTTGCCTTTTTTTCTTCGGCTATTTAATAAAAATCTTGTTTGACATTGACACCCTTAAAAAGAGAATTCCTTTAGCTATGTTTTGGTACACCTATACTCGGCGACAACTTTTCTTGGCAATGATGTGGAAAGGAGGAGAGCCCGCGTACAGCTCTAGTCAGCGCTCAAAATGGGAGAGGGAATGCGTGAGTGTACCTTCCACTGCCAAGAAAAGTTGTCGCCGAGTGTAGTAGCGAAATTTGCCTTTTTTTCTTCGGCTATTTAATAAAAATCTTGTTTGACATTGACACCCTTAAAAAGAGAATTCCTTTAGCTATGTTTTGGTACACCTATACTCGGCGACAACTTTTCTTGGCAATGATGTGGAAAGGAGGAGAGCCCGCGTACAGCTCTAGTCAGCGCTCAAAATGGGAGAGGGAATGCGTGAGTGTACCTTCCACTGCCAAGAAAAGTTGTCGCCGAGTGTAGTAGCGAAATTTGCCTTTTTTTCTTCGGCTATTTAATAAAAATCTTGTTTGACATTGACACCCTTAAAAAGAGAATTCCTTTAGCTATGTTTTGGTACACCTATACTCGGCGACAACTTTTCTTGGCAATGATGTGGAAAGGAGGAGAGCCCGCGTACAGCTCTAGTCAGCGCTCAAAATGGGAGAGGGAATGCGTGAGTGTACCTTCCACTGCCAAGAAAAGTTGTCGCCGAGTGTAGTAGCGAAATTTGCCTTTTTTTCTTCGGCTATTTAATAAAAATCTTGTTTGACATTGACACCCTTAAAAAGAGAATTCCTTTAGCTATGTTTTGGTACACCTATACTCGGCGACAACTTTTCTTGGCAATGATGTGGAAAGGAGGAGAGCCCGCGTACAGCTCTAGTCAGCGCTCAAAATGGGAGAGGGAATGCGTGAGTGTACCTTCCACTGCCAAGAAAAGTTGTCGCCGAGTGTAGTAGCGAAATTTGCCTTTTTTTCTTCGGCTATTTAATAAAAATCTTGTTTGACATTGACACCCTTAAAAAGAGAATTCCTTTAGCTATGTTTTGGTACACCTATACTCGGCGACAACTTTTCTTGGCAATGATGTGGAAAGGAGGAGAGCCCGCGTACAGCTCTAGTCAGCGCTCAAAATGGGAGAGGGAATGCGTGAGTGTACCTTCCACTGCCAAGAAAAGTTGTCGCCGAGTGTAGTAGCGAAATTTGCCTTTTTTTCTTCGGCTATTTAATAAAAATCTTGTTTGACATTGACACCCTTAAAAAGAGAATTCCTTTAGCTATGTTTTGGTACACCTATACTCGGCGACAACTTTTCTTGGCAATGATGTGGAAAGGAGGAGAGCCCGCGTACAGCTCTAGTCAGCGCTCAAAATGGGAGAGGGAATGCGTGAGTGTACCTTCCACTGCCAAGAAAAGTTGTCGCCGAGTGTAGTAGCGAAATTTGCCTTTTTTTCTTCGGCTATTTAATAAAAATCTTGTTGAC
>JABSTQ010008656.1:0-29363 GCA_013358835.2 Ixodes persulcatus | reverse complement strand
ATACTTGGGCTATTTTGCCATGGCTGACTTGTAGTCGCAGATGTCGTAGTGAAATAACTATCTGCATCTGGCCCAGGCACACTTGAATCCTTTATAGCAGAAGACTTCCGTGAGTCATCTTAGACGGAACTTCTTAGATGACTGTCACAATCTTACAAGCTAGCTTACCAAATAACTTATCACCAACGACTTTTCATTTAAATATTTTAGTTTTTATTTTAATACTTTGTGTCCAAAAGTGAATGAATGCAGTTCGTTCCTGCAGCACACACATAAAGTATTGGTGGCGGTCAACAGATTTATCTGTCAGCTTTCTAGAATCCTAGAAAGACCGTTTTGTTGTAAAGCCGGTGGTTTATTATTAAACATATCGTTTCTAAAAGCACAGAACCTAAAAGCAGTACACCTAGAACAATCTCAACAATGCTAAAGAGTAAAAGAAAGCTTAGCCATGTTTTGTAGTGTGAGCTACACTGGCCGAGGTTTAGCAGTTTCGCGTGGCTTCTGGAGAGCCGTGCTGCGCATGCGCGAGGAGTAGTGACGTCACACGGCGCACACCTGGCGCAGAAAAGTCAAATTTGGGGGTTTTACGTGCCAAACCAACGACGGGCATCTGGCACGCCCCAGCGGAGGACTGGGGATTAATTTGAACCAGCTGGGGATCTTTTGACGTGCAACCGAAAGATCGGTTACACGGCGCCACCTCCGCAGTAAGCCTCCGTCAGATTGCGGGCACCTCAGCCGGGATTCGAACCCGCCACATGGGGACCCGTAGGCCAGCGCTCTCGTCTCGAAGCCACCGAGGCGGCTGCACAGCTGGCGCGCCAGAGCCGCCGCCGCCGCGCGCGCCTCGGCGGTCTGCGCTTTCCAGAGGAGTGACGTCATGCCGCGGCAGACGCACTGGCGCTGCCGCGTGCCCAGGTGCGCCTCCGTTGCGCAGTAGCCAAGTCTGACGCTGCACCGGAGCCGCTTGATAGCGCCTCTCATTTTGTGCGCAAGCGCAGAGGTATCAGGGGGGGTATACATATAGCGGGGCGTTTGCCACTGTGGTATAGCCATGGGGAAGCAGAGCGAAATTACTGCTCAGCGGCGCAGAAGAGCGGAGAAGCTTAACTCATCGGATCCCGAAGTAGTCAGATAATGCGTATACCGTGTGTGTGTCATTGAAGCAGCAGTAAGCATGATAATCAAGCTAATCCTAAACAACCAGGAAAGCTAAGAATAACCAGCTGAACCTAAGTTCACGCTACATATATCCTGGCATAGCCGAGCTAAGCCACTGCAATTGTTTTGTTTTTTATATGGCCGTTCTAGTGGAGGTCCCATTCCCTGCTTGTAATTTCTTGCGTTGTGAGCCCCTTTTTATAGACATTATAGACAAATATACACAAATAGTTTTTGTGTATATTTACCGCTGCAGCCAGGCAAGAATTAAAAATAGCCACATAGCCAACTACCTAATTTCGATGCCAAATACAACAAATGTTGCCTTGCGTCTGACGTCACGCCGAGATGCTCCCCCGCCGCCCCCCCCCCCCCCCCCCCCCTCCCTTGAAAATCATGTGTAGAGCGTGTCGTTCAGGCGTTGAGTTTGTACACGATATCATTGCTTTACGTTCCCTTTTTCATTTTTCTTTTTTCTTTTTCACATATTGTTTAAAGTGAGTGTCTAGAGACAAGTGTTTTTTTTTTTTGTGTTAACAGCCCTTTTCGGCAAAAGGTGCCTACTCCGGAGGACCGGACGCAGCCTCTTTGTTAGGGTTATTTGGATGCGCTGGTCGGCCTACGAGCTTTGCGTCGGTGTGGGCACGACGGCCGACGCAGTTCGTTTGCCAAACGTCGCAATCGTGAACTATCTCGTGTTTACAGTGAGCTACGTGACGCTCATACAAAGGAAGCCTTTAAATCATGGGAGGCGTATAATTATATCACCAGTGGCTGGGTGAAAGGTCCTACCGTGCGAGGAATTAGCGGTAACAAGGTCCTCTTGCTCTGTGAGGTTTGTACGAAACAGAACTGTTGGCTTGCGTACACTCGGACGATGGTTATCCCGAGCTTAACATTTATCGTACAAGTCTATGCAAGTCAAGTCTCCAAGCGACAAATTACGGTGAACAAGCGACGACTGCTGAAGCTAAAACCGGCGTTAAAGGGGTACTCAGGCGATTTTTTTAGCTACCCCAACTAACTATATTTCCGGAATCACCGGCCTTTATCCTTTACGCTATGATATTTAGTATCGCGAAATTCAAAATAGTTTTTTTGTGAAATCGGCGAATGAAAATGACGTCAAAACAAACATTCAAATTTACCTGCCTTTTCAGTGCCGTTACGCGAGGGTCATTTTTGCTGCCTGTGTAGTCGCCAGCAGTTTTCCCGACGCGCTTTTGTTGAAAACATCGGCAGCAGCAACGTTCTTGTGTGTGTTGACCCTGATCTTGGTCCTTTCGTCGCTTGTAATCATCGTTATCGCCATGGCGAAGGCCACCCTGTTCCCCCCTGTCAGACGACTATTGGCCGGGCGGAACAGAATGGTCCTGTTGCAGGGTCTCGGTTTCTTTGGCGCGGGGTGACGAGGTGGCGGGTAGTATACGCCGCCCTCTTTGTTGGTGAGGCTCGAGTGAGCCGTTCAGGGTGCCCGGAGCATCTGTTACCTCGGTCAAAATGTCGAATCTGTTTCGGGTGGTGATGGTCGCCTCTATCACCTCCTCTTTTCCTTCTGCCCCATTTTCTTCCCCGGTGGCGGCCATGTAGTCGTCGGTTTCCTTCTGTATGATCCCTTTGGCAGCCCCATGGTCCGCGTCGGGGATGTCGTTAGCGCCAAAATCGGGGCTCTTCATTGCGCTGGTCTCGTGTGTTGAGTTTTGACTGCTGTACGGGATTATTTCGGCCGCAGCAGACATGTACAAGTTACTCAAAAAAGTAATTAAGTTAAGTTACTGAGTACTGATGTCAAAAGTAATTTGAGTAGAGTAGAAATTACTCAAATAGAAAGTAATTGAGAAAATTACTAATTACCGTAAAAAAGTAGCGAATTACTTTGAAGTTACTTTTGAAGTTACTTTTCTGTTCTACTTTTCTGTTCTTTTTATGGCAAAAAAAAAGGTACAGAGGTTTTGATCCGCAAGCGAAATTGTGCTAGCCAAATAAATCGGCTTGTTTTTCCCCCAGAAATGCTTTAACAGCTGCGTGCCTAATTGTTTTGTACTTTCTTGTTTGTTTGGTCAATGATTTACTGCGAATGTGTCATTTCTACTTTGAGGTTTAGCACTGTCTGAGCTTGGTATTTTAGACAGTGTTTGCTTGTTTATAGTGTTACGTAAAGTACATATAAAAAGTACTTGAAGTAAAGTACAAAGTAAATGAGAGATTATGTACTTCAAGTAAAGTAGTAAGTACACCGGGTGCAATGTACTTGAAGTAACGTATATAAGTACAATACAGGGTTTTTTTTTTAATTGCACCAAATTTTTAAATAAAGCGGGTAAAAGTTGTATGAATGCGGTTTTCACTGCGTGTTTATATGGCTTGGCGGGCATTATATGGGAATATAACCATCACTATTATCAAACTAATTAACCAAAATTCGTTAGTTAACTTTTTAATTACTGTAATCAGGATATATGTTTAAATTACAAACTTTGAGGCAGTCATATACCAAGACTGTTCCATTTTGTAGAATTCACGTAATGTGCCTGTGTTCCAAGATATTTGCCCCCGAATGTTTACTTAATCCGACCTTTTATCCACTCAATTCGGCAAACCCACGAAAGTGGCCACTATAGCCGAACTTTTCTACATTAGCAGGATAAAAGTGCAAAATGCGTGGACGAATATCGCGGTACACAAGCTGGTTACGCAAATTCTACAAAATGAAACAGTCTTGGCACACGACTGCCTCAAAGTTCGTAATATAAACATATATCCTAATTACAGTAATTAAAAAGTTAATTAACGGATTTTAGTTAATTAGTCTGATAATAGTGATGGTTATATTCCCATCTAATGTCCGCCGAGTCATATAAACAAGCAGTGAAAACCGCATTCATAAAACGTTTCCCCCCTTTATTTAACAATTTGGTCCATTAAAAAAAAACACCCTGTATATTTCAAGGTAAAGTACAAGCTTTTTTAACACAATCTTTCATGATGCTCTTCATTCCCTATATAGTGTTTTTTTAACTGGTACGCATTGCTCCACGGGTAATCGGAGGTGCATCAGTTTTTTACAGAAATGGCAGGAAATATTGTATAAGGTCAAGTCGCCGCAGAGTGGTTGTTTTACTCTCGCTGACGAGCTATTTGACACAATCAACTTATCAGGTACTTATATCCATCAGTCTTAGAGCTACTTCACTCAGACAAATGACCAGATGACGTCTCAAAGGAGCGCTTTTTCACACGACGATACCGACATTTTTTGTTTTCGAATTCGGGGAATGTACATTGAAGTTGGAAGTTTTACTTTCCTCGGAAAATACAAGTACATGTTCAGAGAATTTACTTTAAGTAGTACAATTTTTCTAAACAGTAGTACATTAAGTACCATGTACATAGAGTACTTCCCAACACTGTTAGTTTATTATTTTTATATAAAAAAGTTGGGGGAATTACTACAGGTTTCTCGAACGATCTTTAAATCTTTGAAGATCTGCATATTCTGAGTTTTGGGAGGAAAGGCAACGCAAACAGGTAATCTTTGCGTTGCCCTTTAGCACGCGATTCTTCGAGTACAGCACAAACTAGAAGAGCACCAGATGAGTTTCAGAGCAGGTGCTGCATTTTGTTGCCTCCTTTGAGTGAGGAAGCAGTGTGTTCACCCCCTGTAGTGCGCGAGAGTTTCTGCGTTGGAAAGGAGCGGAGACCAGCCCTTTTTTCAAATGGGTCGTCTTCTTGAGCTTCGGGCCACGGAGAAACGCCCGTCTTCAGTGCTAATCCCGCAGTTACTCTGCCTCTCTTGCGTCGTGTCTGTTCGCTCCCCGCGCCTCGTAGCAGTGTTGTTGCAGTGTGTGTGTATGTGGGCCGGGGGGGGGGGGGGGGGGGGGGGGCTTGTGAAAATTTGTGGGGAGGGGGGGGGGGGGGGGGGGGTTCGGACTCTCCAAACCATTTTCTCCTCCCCCCCCCCCCCCCCCCTTCCTACGCCACATGCTTCCCACTCTTTGCAAATATCAGCTGATCTTCCCACATCTTATCTCCTTTGTGCAGGAATGTTTGTTGATAGGCAAAACAACCACTAAAATTCGAAAGTAATTTGTAACTTGAGTGGAAGTTACTCAAAAAAAAAAGAATTAAAGTAAACTACTAATTACTGAAATAAAAATGTAATTGCGAGTTACTAAGCTACTCAGAAGAGTAGTTAAACTACAGTAACTTGAGTAGAGTAGTTGAACTATGTACAAGTCTGGGCCGCAGACATTGCGGCGGCCTCCTCTGCCCTCCTTCCCCCTTTATTTCCCGTTGGCGGCTCTGTTGCCGTCGGTTTCCCTGTCATGTGCAATAGCCTCGGGGTGTCTTTGTCTGGCCCTTTCAGCAGCCTCATGGTCCGCGTCGGGGATGTCGTTAGCGCCAGAATCGGGGCTTTTCATTGCGCTGGTCTCGTGTGTTTAGTTTTGACTGCTGTACGGGATTATTTCGGCCGCAGACATTGCGGCGGCCTCCTCTGCCTTCCTTCCCCCTTTATTTCCCGTTGGCGGCTATGTTGCCGTCGGTTTCCCTGTCATGTGCAATAGCCTCGGCGTGTCTTTGTCTGGTCCTTTCGGCAGCCTCATGGTCCGCGTCGGTGCTTTCGTTAGTGCCAGACTCTGGACTCTTCCTTGAGGTGATCTCGTCGGCCGATTTCTGACCCTTGTCTGGGATTATTTCGGTAGCAGACATTGTGGCGGCCAAAATGTCTGTGCCCGTGTCGATCGCCGTATCACCCCCGGGTATGGGGAGATTCGTTATGGCTTTCTCGCCTGGCAGGCTTGTCAACTTGGGTTGTACGTCTCCCGGGTTCTTTAGGGGGACATCTCTCGGGTTCAAGGTCCACCCGCTGTTCGGGGTTGGTTCCAGGTAGGACTCCGGGGTCGGGGCGGGAGCAGGATGCGGCCGGAGGAGCGCCTCCTCCTGTCTCGACTTTTTCTGTTCGTGTCGGGTGCGAGTTGCGAGCATGGCGCGCACTCGCTCTGCAGGTGTGAGGATGGCCTCATCCATCGCTGGGGTTCTGTCCTTGTCGCTCTCCATCGGCGCGGGCCTTGGGCCCTGCCCACTGCCCTTCGAAAGCTCGGGTCCCTTTCGCCTCGTAAGGCGAGCAAGTGCCAAAACACAGCGCAGTTCGGGAGTGTGAATAAATAATTCCAAGCTGCCGGCTGTCTCACAACGAAAGCGACGGGCTCGGAACACACAGCTCACAACCAACTGGAGCTTCAAACAGCACCAGTGAAAGTGCCAACACAACAACGTGACACCGACGCGAATCGTTGCAGCGACGTTCTACTTGCGCGTGGACGACACACTTGACTACGATGAACAATAATACAACCGCGTTAACTGAGCAAGGTCACAAACTGGTCATATGGTAAATTTATTCATCAGGCAGTCGTGATGGCGACACAGGGACAAAAGAAAGCCGGGTCGCGCTTCCCGCTCCCGCGAGTGAAGCTACCAGGCGGCCATCTTGCATGTATGAAAAATCGCCTCTCCGGAGCGTTGCGGAGGCTGGCGGCAGCGTGCTGAAAACACGTTTTCTACCCGTTCGTCGACATTCGCCGAAAAAGTTTATTAAAACCCTATGTAAGCCGTGAGACCCATTAAGAACACGTGGAAATGTTTACAGGAGCACAGCGTTGCAGGAAAATGGCACAACTCCTCGGAAGCAAGTTTCGCCGGTCTCGCGGCGTGATCAAAGCTTCCTTGGCAGGCCGAAGCGCTGCGTCTCTGTGCCTTCGCACGCGTAGATCCCGATCAAAAATCGGCGCCGCGGCAAAGTTTTTGCATCATGTATAGGCCACGGAGTTTTGGGTCGCCCACCTGTTCCGGCGAGTTGCTATCAATAAAGTGGGGAAAACAATCTGCATTGTTGCTCTTATGCACTATTAACCATGGCTATGTTCCAAATTTACTCTTATGGATCACATGGCAGTACAAATAGGCCAACGCTGTGGAGCGAGGAGGGTTTTCAAAGGTAAAACTACAAGACGGCGAAAATTAAAATTTTTGAAGTGCGGCCAATACCGTTGTGTGCAATCTGCTGACCAATCACAATTAGGTGAGCCGCGCTCAAACGTCAAGTGCAATGAAGTAGGTTGATAATGAGCCAGCACTGATGAGTGATGAGGAGCTGTTGTGTACGGTGTTCTGTAAACTGTCTAACGACGAAAAAAAACACATACCTTCCACCCCTCTTCCGTCGCCACTGGACGCTGGATCAAGCTCGTTTCTGGACCGCCGAGTGCCGCAAGTTCCAAATACAGTCGTTAGAGCCATGTTAAAAAATAAATTGTAAGTCAAGTTAAAGCTCAGATTATAAGTTTTCTTTTTGAATAACCTGTAACTTTTTATATGCGTCATAATGAGCTCTTCGTGAGCTTGTCATTTGAAATCAAAGAAAGTTTAGATGAAACCGAAACATAAAAACTGTCTTATATACGTAGTCAATCCAAGTCTTATTGACGCTGGTTTCGATTATCGTTTCGACGGGTGGAGCCGAGTTCTTTATCTTTTCCTGAGGTTTCAGCTGCAGTGGAAAGCTCCCCGGTTGTCAAGCGCCTAGCATGCTGCATGAGTAGTGGCAACATATAGAATTACAGTTAGAAATACTTTATGATTTTGTCATGCTGCAGCTCAGCTCTATAGAGTTACTGGCAGGACAAAAAGTGCAGGTCCTTTGCCTGATCGCCCTGCCACCTTGTGGGCCTTTAAAAGAGTGAGTATCGACTATGGGGTAGGGGGCGGGCCGACGGCGTCGCCCCCGTCACCCACTGTTCGCTGCTACCTGGCGGCAATCGGCGCGGAATCGTCGGGTAGCATTGCAGCGAGCTACACTACGGCCAATGCGCCTTTGTCTTTATCGCGCAACCTAATGCCATTAAAAAAAAGTTTTGTGCCTTCTGTCATGTCGCACAGTTGTCGAAAGACAAGCTGCATGCTCTACGATTATGGTGCAAAGCGGTTTTATTTCAATGAACGTGTGTAGATAACTATGCGGCCAGCTCCGCAGCACCCACGCTCGGTTGCCGCGAGTGGGCGTTCAGGCGCGGTTAATCCGCCGAATTACGCGAACGTGCATAACGAACTCAGTTTTGACGCTAGCATTTGAATAATCAGTGATACTGTGACGGTTTGTCTTTCGCACTAAATCACTTGGACAGCGCAATACGATTGTTTCCGCCAAATGTGTAGCTAAATCAAATTGCGCGGTGAGATCCGCGTCTTCGTACGGTTCAACTGCATAAAGTGCCGATCGCTGCGAACTTAACGTAGACGGATAAATCGCCTAGTTAAGGTTTGAAAAAAAAAAAAAAAGGAATAACGTATTATTGTATGAAGTTTCGATCGTAACGTGCGCTGGCCGACGGTCGGCATGGTTACAGTAATTTTGCATTGACAGTAGGGTGACCACCTTCCTGCTAGCGAAATGCGGGACACGCCCGGGGGGGGCGGGTGTCAGAGGAAATTTATGAACGCGCACACCACGAACCGAGGCTCTGTTAACATATCCAATATCCTGTGCGGTTTATACAGCTGCAAATTGTATTGCAGCAATTGGGCTCAAATAATTTTCGCTTCCAGTGATATTTTTTTATGCCAAATATGTTACTAAATGAGTCGAAGTTGAAAGCATAAAAAGCAACTGCAGCAGAACTCAATGCATCAAATGGAAATAAGAAACAGTAAATCGTTTTAGGGTTATTGTTTCCTGTCAACGCTTGCTTTTGTCAACATGGTCCTACACAAAATTTTAACATTATGTTCCTTTCGACCGTTGTGAGTTGCAGGCTGTTTGCCTTGTGTGGCGGGCTTCACTAAAAACAAAAATCCAGAGCAATCCTTTCGCAGTAACACAGCGTTTTGAAGATATTAACAGTATCCTATATTTAATTAAAGCAATTTTTCTTACAATATTTTGGCACCAAGGGGAGAGGCACAACGAAGCATACGGGTCGGTTCTTCTGCAAAAACGACGGTCACTTCCCGCAATGCTTAGATAGAAGATGGTGTACCATTGCGATTCCCACGGTTACCAGCGACCTCCGCGCTTCCCAGTGCCCCGTTGTTCGGCAGCACCATGAGTTGCTGAGTGAATTTTACGAAAGTATAAAATGCGGGACATTTTGAATATTTTGATATTTCTTGCGGGACGCGGAACACGAGCCCTCAATGCGGGACAGTCCCGCGAGTCGCGGGACGGGTGGTCACCCTAATTGACAGGGCGTGCATTATCGAGCCCTAGGATATACTTATTGTTAGTGATACAAACACTAACAATCCTAGATAGTTTCGTTTCAAAATCAATTACTTGTATTCTACTTTCAATGTGGCATTTTATCATTTGAATTAAAACCAGCAAAACAAATGCCCAGACGAAAACACTCGTCAATTACATTTCAGAGCAAACAAAATGATATGCTGTAATATAAAAGTTATTGATGTCGGGTAGCAGAAAGGAAAGTAATTGTGAAATAATTGCATTACCTTCTAAAAGTAATCTAAATTGCAATGAATTGCTTTTTTCTTCAGTAGTAGTTCTAATTGTAATCACCTTATCTTGGACAAAGGTAGTTTGTTTCTTCTTTTATTTAGACCACAGGCCTGGGAGGCTGGAGCAAAAGGCGGCAAAGGTTGTAACTATAATTAAATTACATTTACAAAGTAATTGACCAAAGTATGCTGCTATGCAGAATATAGAACCCGTAACCTTTTTTCCCTATATATACACCATTTTGAACAGTTCAATTGCCTGTTAGAGCAGTTCAATTACCAATTTGAACAGTGCGACCAATAGTTTGAGCAGTTAGCTACAAGTTTGAACAGCTCCACCACAATCCGAAGCTCTGCTACAAGTTTGAAGAACAGTTTGATTATCAGTGTAACCACTTCAGTCACCATTTTGAACAGTTCGAATACCAGTAGGACCAGTTCAGCTACCACTTTCACCTGTCTAGCACTCAGTTTAGCCTGTTTGGCAAGTTCAGCTGTCTGTTTCCCTAGTTCAGCTGCCTGTTTGGCAATTTTTATTGCCTGTTTGACAAGTTTGGCTGCCTGTTTGGCAGGTTAAGGTGCCAGTTTGGCACGTTTATGTTCCAATTCGGCCCGTTTGTTTTCCTATATCGCCAGTTTAATCGGTTCGATTTCCATTTTGCCCAGTTCAAGCTCGGGTGTGCCGGGTTCAGAATCATACTGTTTTTTTCAATGGGGAAGTATCCTCTTTCACCACCAAGAATATAAAAGCTTAATCACAGTTATTGGGAGCGCTTGGGAACGGGTACTATCGGAGCACACTAAAAGACCGGCGTGTAACCTCAACGTAAGCAATGTGCATGAGCTGCAGTTGCATGGCGGTTCGTTGGAGTTCTCTGATAGTAGCTGGTGCCACGTGCTCCCATGCCCCACCTAACTATGTACATTATTGGTGACGAAAAGGGATTCGCTTGGTCAAGATGTGACGCACATGCACCCCACGACATCTTTGGTTGATGTTGCATGCAAGGTGTCGAAGCCTCAACACAACATATCTCTTTATTACTTCTTTGGCAAGTGTTACCGCATCCATCGGCTCCTCGTGGACAGACACCTGGTTACGAGAACTGTGCGCATGTCTCTCATCAAATTCCATGTGCTTTCATATCCCAGCTCACCGTGTACATCATCGGTGACGAAAAAGAATTTGCTTGGTCAAGATGTGACGCACATACGCCCCACGACATCTTTGGTTGATGTTGCGTGCAAGTTAAACATATCTCCTCATCGCTTCCTTGGCAAGTGCCACCGCATGCATCGGATCGGTTGCTCATGGACAAACACCTGGTTACAGAAACTGTGTGCACGTCTCTCATAAATTCACGTGCTTTCGTATACCAGCTAACCATGTACCTTATGGTGACGAAAAAGGATTTGCTTGGTCAAGATGTGACGCACATACGCCCCACGACATCTTTGGTTTATATTGCGTGCAAGTTGTCGAAGCCTCAACACAACATATCTCCTTATCACTTCCTTGGCAAGTGCCACCGCATGCATCGGCTCCTCGCGGACGGGCACCTGGTTTCAGAAGCTGTGCGCATGTCTCTCATCAAATTCCACCTTCTTCCATGTCCCAGCTAACTATGTACATTATTGGTAACAAAATTATTTGCCTGGTCAAGATGTGACGCACATACGCCCCACGACATCTTTGGCTGATGTTGCTTGCGAGCTGTCGAAGCTTCAACACAGCATATCTCCTTATCACTTCCTTGGCAAGTGCCATCGCATGCATCGGCTCCTTGTAAACATGCACCTATCTACAGAAACTGTGCGAATGTCTCTCATAAAATGCTCTGTAGGAGAGAACTGTGAGCACAGCTACACTCGTTCATGCTACTGCCTCGCCAGTGACTGCTCTGGAGACTTTTTCTCTTGCTGAAGGTCTAGCTCCCAGGGGTACACGAGCCCCCCGTTCTCGTTGAGCGTGATAAGGATCCCTGCCACGCTGTCGCCCAGCAGCATGCTGACGCAGGACGGGCAGCTGAGGGTTTAGAATAAAATAGAACAGAATAGTTTTATTTCAGGTTTTCTTCCGAAATACACTTTTCAAAACCGTCTCACTTGAGCACATATGTGCTTGTGTGTGAGAATGGGCAGTCCAATTGTACCAGTGCTAGGGTTTTGGCGAGTTGCCGTCTCACGAAGCCTCCGATGTATTTGAGTATATACTTCTGAGGAGAACTCGAACATGGTAGCCTCACCCAACTCATAGACTATGGCCAGGTGGTCAGCCTCTTCGCCATCTTCGTGTCAGCGGTGGTGTCGATCGTCCCCTGGCTGACGGTCAGGCTTACACCTTCAAGGTTTGCAGCCACTTTGGCAGAGGTGGGGGCCTGCATGCCAGTGTGCACCAGCAGCTTCCTGTAGGCATGCCGGAACTGGGCTGCTGACGGGTTGTTATTCCACACGCCCCTTTGCCGCACGCAGGTGAAGAACATTTCCAGGTGGTCCTGGCTTGTTCGGTAGGAGCACAGGTAGCTGAGAAAGTGAAACCTGCGGGAAGACAATTTGTTTAAAAACATACAACCCTTGCACTCTAAAGCAAATGAAGGAGAGCATCTGCGCTGCTTTCCACTCTCTTGAATGTGAAGGCGAATGCAATCACAGACATGCGCCTTCCGTACAGGACCACAGGTTCGCCGTCGGGCTGTTCCAGCTGCATAATGTTCTTTGCTACTCGCTCCATTATCCGGCTCCTCTCCTCGATGTTAGCTGTGTTGAATGTCCACTTGTAGCTGTGAGCTACAACAGGGCTCCTAGGGTTCAAAGAGTCGAGGCACCTGGATGACACAAAACCACCGTTTTCTGCACAGTGCTCTTGTAGTCGTCCCATAAGACATTTCACATTACTGAATTTTAGAGCACTAATACTTGAATGTAGTTGACATCTTACCGGTTGATGTCTTCGATAAACTTGCACATTCTCTCGTAGTGGTGAAACTCGGGGAGCCCAAGCTGCCTGGCAAAGAGCAGGGTCTTGGCGACTAAGCTACTGACGGTCTGGGCGGCCAGCTTCACCTTTATCTTCTATGTGCAGAAGTCGATGTGCGCCTGGGTCAGCTTGTTGGCAGCGCAAAGACCTTCAGTATCCTGCAGCTTGTGCAGCTGCTTGAGGAACCGCCACTGAACGTGCTGCGAATTAAGAAGCAGCGGTAAGAATAATAATGATAATAATAATAAATTTATTCAGTAGTGCAGGTATAGCCAGTTCAGTGTCGGGTCCGATCACAGCCATCAGGGAATTGTGGGACCAGACCCTTCACTGGAAAATACAAAAAAGGAAGTTCGCACGGAATAGCATCACGTGCAGAAAAAAAAGAACAAGCAAATAACATACAGATGATTCACTTGACAGGATGTAGTCGGAAAGTTTGTGTCAGTGATTTGGTTGAACCAGTGAAGATGAAACTATAGCAAACATTGTCTTGCCTTGATCACTGTGTCAAATACAGTCATTGATGTCATAAAAGTAAAATAAAACACTCATGCATGAGTATTTTTAAAACACTGTATGAATATATTCGAAGACACAGTTCTTGAATTCATGAGTCTTTCTCTCAAATATTTTATATGTTCAGTAAAAAAAACACACAGAAAACACTTATTAGTAGAAAGGAAATAAGTCAATCAATGGGTCGAAGACAACGAAACTTCACTCAATAAATGCAGTCGTCATTTGGCATGTCCAGCGATTGCAACAAAAAGCACGTACAGCTCCATATTAAGAAAAGAAAAATAACGACATAGGAAAAAGTCACTATCTAGCCACACCAGAGAACATGTTTCTCAGAGAGGTCTTCAACATTTTGTTTGAGGTAATGGCAAGCAGAGCAGTTGGAACATCGTTAAAAACTTTTGGTACATAAAAAGAATGCATGCTTTCGCCATAGTGAGTTCTCACTCGAGGAGATTGAAAACGCAGAACAGATCTAAGTTCGCGAGATGGACTGGCCGAGACCTTAAACTCACTCTCCCAGAAGTGTCGCCAAATTACCGTTTGAAGAAAGAGTGAGTGAAAACAATTAAACTATTTTACTAACTAATATTAGTGTGAGGGTTCACAATCATGGTTTTAGTTGGGGTCCATTCACTGTATGCTCGTACTCTTCTACTGCTGTATGGTTGATTTTTCTTTCATTGGTTAAACCGAAGTAGCATACATTGCACATTTGAAGAGATATTTGTTTTGCATTTTCTCCTGTATACTTTACAGTTAGTCTCACCAGAATGCAGAGCATCTAGTTCCCGATTTTCGATAGCTTTTAGTGTATGGCAATTCTTAAAGTGGTCCATTTCCTGTGGAATGGACAATATTTTTTAGTATTGCCCGATGAGCTTCGATATATTGTCATGAAATGTCAGGGCCCCTTCAGCGCTACTTTACGCAGTTTATATATTCAGAGCAGTACGTGTTGCGGAAACCTTTGCACTACAGTATCCAGTTTTAGGATTTCTATGTGCGTTGTAGTTAAAATCATCATTGTGTCGGCTGGAATTTCATTAACGAAGACACCGAACAAGTGCACAATCGGTCAAGGACAGGTCCTTTGGCTTTCTTGTATATTCTATTCTTTTTGTCGAGATGTTTGCTGGATCGGTCAGTTTGTGAACGACCTGATTTTTGTCACCAAGAGTGTTGAACAAATCAAATACCGTATTTTTCGAACTATAGTCTGCAGACTATGCATGTTTCAAAGTTTATATTTTACGCTGTGCGGACTCTACAAGAATGTTTATTTCAAAATTGTTCATTAGAACTAGACTAATTTGGTCAGATGGTCGTGTTCACAATGTTTTACGCGGGAATTAGGTAAACAACACAAGGTCCTACTGTGAGTGTTTTGCCCATGCTTACAATATACCTTGCGGGTGACGCACTGTTCGCTTGAGGGCATGCAATTGACCGACCAGCGGGGCAAAAGGCCCCTGACTTCCGTCTGTAAATATCTTGTCTGTAAACTGTCTATGGAAGCAGTATTTCAGCCTAAAATGTTTTTTGCAGACTCTAAGAAGAAAAAAAATTTTGAGCCAAAATCAACCTATGTCTACTATATACTTGAAATTATGGTGATCAGATAAATGTCCGACGCACACTTTGTTTCAAGGTTCCTGGGTGCCGGTCTTAAAGGTGCACAAAGATGATTCTGAGATTTTCTGTTCTTGGTGGTACCTCCATCTGCAAGCTCTAAGCATTACAAAAATGCAAAAATTACGCTCTTTCGACGCTTATTTCTCTACTAATACGGGATTTACAATCGGGACACACCCCTTCTTGAGCGGAAGTGTCCGCTGAAGGAGGGCGGCGTAAAATCCAGCTGAGCAGACGTCGAGGTGACGACACTGCTCGTCAGCCAACCGTAAGCCGCAGTTCCGATAGCAGACGGTCGTCTGCTGTAGGAGCGGCGGCTTACGGACGGGACGTCCAGGCTGTCGCCTCTCTTCACGGACATCCCATCCAGCATGATGACGCACAGCTTGTCCCGCGCGAAAGAGCTTGTGTCCCGCCGCTGGAGCTCTCCCGGTGCTTCTCGGGTGAACCCAGGTCACACCCCAACCACTTCAGCCAGGACCTGAGGGAACTCACGGAGGACACAGGGAACAGTTTGCTTACATAGTCATATGCTTGTGGAGAGTTATAGCGCAAGGTGGCAGTAAACTGGTTTGTCCTTTCACTGTACCTCCTGCCGCACAACTTCCTTGTGGCATTCTTCTCAATGCAGTCTTGCCAGAGATTCCAAAATATTCCAGCATATTCGACCGGCGAACGGAGAAAAGACTTGTAGGCCAGCAAACGTACATCAGAGGATGCCCTATACAAATTCCTTCTGAAATAACCCAAGGTACGATTTGCTTTACTAACGAGAGAGACTAGTCGATATGCATTTTTCAATCTAGATTTTCAGTCAGTGTTACACCGAGGTATTTATAATTTGTTACCTTTTCAAGACTATAGCCGCTTATGTCGTAGTTGTTGGTAATCGTTTTTTTCTTAGAAAAAGTAAGAAATTTAGTTTTTGAGATATTGACGATCATTTGCCATTTTTCACACCATGATGATAGAGAATTTAGATCACGCTGCAGGGTGAGGCCTATATATTACGCAATCATCCGCAAAAAGTTTAATGTTTGAAGGAACGGAGTTGGCAAGATCATTTACATAAATTAAGAAAAGCAGCGGACCAGCGACCGATCCCTAAGGAACTCCAGATTTTACCGAAATTTCGTGAGAAGAGACGTTAGATACTGAAACGGATTAAGTTCTAAGGGAGAGAAATTCCCTGATCCAGTTACCAAGAGACTGGTGAATGTTTAAAGTTTCAATTTTTTGTAGTAGGCGTTGGTGCGGGACTCGGTCAAACGCCTTTGTGAAATCGACGAAAATAGCGTCCGTCTGCACCCGTGAGTGAATGTTCTCATGTATATCGGCAATGAATTGAAATAGTTGAGTTTCGCAAGATCGTCCCTTTCGGAAACCGGGCTGGTTCGGGAAAAAGAAGTTAGTATCTAAAAGGTAATTAGCGAGGTGGGTGTAGATCACATGTTCCAGAAGTTTGCAGGGTATGCTTGTTAGACAAATTGGACGGTAGTTACTAGCAAGCGAAACGTCTCCAGACTTAAAGACCGGAATAACCTTCGCGTGTTTCCAGTCTTAAGGTAATAATCCTTGATTCAAACTCTGTTGAAACAAAAGCTGGAACAAATCACTGGAATATTGCAGAGTAAGCTTTAGTACTAGTTTAGGCGTAATACCATCAGCTCCTGGACTAGAAGAGTGAGCGAGGTTGAAGATGAGCTGGCTAATCCTGTTAGACTCAACGTTTATTTGATCTAAAAATATGTTGTTATAACTATTAATATTTACAGGCAAAGGAAATGAATCTTCGTTAAAAACCTTGCCAAAAGCTTTATTGAAAGAGATCGCACTTTCAGGATAAGACATCAAGTTGCCATGTTCATTGGTAAGCCCACGTAAAGCGGATTGTCTTTTAGGAGGACTGATGATTTACCAGAATTTTTTAGGATTACAACTCAATATTTCTTTGAGTGTACCACCAAAGAAACGTTTTTTTTAGTTTTCTACTGCTTGCTTACAAAGTTTGGAATAGTTGTAAAATTTTGCCCATGAGTCAGTACTGTTTAGACTTCTTGCTCTAGAGTAAAGTCGTTTCTTTACCTGCCTTTCTGTGGATGTAAAAACACTGTGTAATGAAAGTTCGTCTTTAGTTATATTATTTGAAAGCCACGTCTCCGTACCAAGAATAACGTGAGGACAATATACCCTAATGGCATTGTCAAGCTCATCCTGCTTAGGTAATAGGCTTCTAAAATTGGCCACGAGACATTTTAGGGGGCTTTCTTTACTCTTACGGCTTGACCGTCATTCGGGTTTATTTTCACCGGAGTGCACAGCTCTGAAAGGAGCGCTTTGTAGTTCAACAACTTGATTCAGGCTGGGATCATAAATATATGCCGTGTCATCAATAAACAGTTTGTCGAAAGTGAAGCGAACTTTTTTTTTGCGCTTCTCTATGTGGTTTTGCGAAGTCCCTTAGCTTTTTTCGTGCTTCCTGAATATACGGAGAGAAATCCTCGTCAATCCACACTTTCGGGGACTGAACATTTTTTAAGCTTGGGGCTTTACTCAGTATCTCCCGTTTTCTCTTGTAGTTCTGAAACTTTACGACAATCATACGATTGAAACCATCTTGTTTTCTTCCGATGCGGTGTGCTCGTTCTATTTCCCCCGCGTCAACTTTCAAGAAAATCTTTACGAACTCAGTCGCGATCTGTTCTGTTCGATCCCATGTTTCGCCCCGTTCCTCAGGGACACATGCCCTACCACTGCACCGAGATTATTTTCGATTGAAACAACATCATGTTTCATTGAGCTGACGTCATCCTGCCACCTCGATTGGTCAACCACTTTATTTTCCAGTACCGTTACTTTCTCTCTTAGGTTCGAAATGCCAGAAGTGATGGCGTCTAGCTTTTTCGTATTTTCTTTCTTTTAGCGCTCTGTATTCTGCAAAAGCTTGTCGAGGATGGACTGACGTTTTTCTAGTTTATCGTTTGGACCAGGATTTGTCTCGGCATCTCTCGCAAGAATCAACAGAGAAAACGCAGTCACCGCCAGGAACAGAACCTGGATACGTGGCAGGGACAAATGTATGCTAGGTAATACCAAATGATGTCTTCCCTTCTCAGTATGGCATCAGAAAAAGCGTCCGATGCGAGCACGATAGGCAGCAAGTGAGAAGCTCATGCCGGCGAGCACAGTGCAATAACAAAACAACGGCACAGAGTGGGATTTGCGGCCAAGAGAACAAAAAAAGAAAAAAATAGTGCAGTGCTGTTACCTGCGAGATAGCAAACGACGTTTTGTAAGCTTTCCAGCCTCGATGGCCGCAATCTCGATGGCCGCAAGTCCGATTCTACGCCTGCTGTACAAAGTAAATGCATTCTGTTTTCTACAGACCGTTACCATCCTGAAAACGACAGTATTTAACGTGGAACGTCAACGCTGTAACTATTACCTGTTGGCGTGTTTTGGGTAACGTACCGTTCATCTGCGTGTATCAGCGAGGAGTATTCTTTTTATCTCCTGGCCACTAATTACTACAGTAGCCAAAGCAAGAACAAATTATATACACCCGACAGTTTGGACCAGTACGAACGCATTTTTACGGCGATGATTTCCGCGCCCGTCAGCAAATGATAGCTGCGCTCTCATCGCTTCTTTTCGTTGCGACCGTTACGCAAGTCGTCCACTGGGATGCTTTATTTCTGTCGTGAGAAATTGAACCAGTTCAACTTGACTCGAGATTGGGAGATGTTTTATCGACTATATTCTTCCAAACAAAAATGAAATTATTCATGACACTATATATAAGCAGTCTTAACTGTACACAAGCAAACCAGTTTGTAGTTCACGCTGTGAAAATATGTACAGTCTCTGCAGTCTAAAGGCTCATTCACACTGCCCCATTTTCTTACGTTAAAGGGACAATGAAGGCGATTTTATTTAATTTTTTTTAAATGGTGTTTTTAGGCTTCTTGGGAACCTATAGCACGCTGCCCAATTTTTTGTAGACATTTGTGACGCGTATTTCTATGCCTACAAAAGAACTGAAGAAACCGAAACTGAACTATCTCCATTCTCATTTCTGGGCCTCCGAAAACGGAGGTGACGTCAAGTGTGAATAGTCGGTATCGGTAGCATTTAGGAGATCGAGACTGGTTACTGCGGTGGGCTATAGTATGCTATAGCACCGCGGTGGCGCGATCGTGTCGTCGGATTTGTCAACATGGACGACAATGCCGCTCTCGCGAGCGAGTTCGGTTCGGGCTTCCGTTCAGTGACCTAACACCAACGGAACGGGAGTGCGTGTGTGGCGTTCTTCGCTATCACCCGAGGCCGACGGTGACCGCCCAGCCGGCAACGAGTGGCCCGCTGGCTCCGAGCAGCAAAGCTGCACGGGCGAGACGAGAGCTAACGAGAGCAGCGCGTTGCTGAAAGACAGGCCCTGTCCCTGTCCGACAGGGACGCGGTGGAAATGCCGAGGGGAAAGCGGCAGCGACAAGGGAACCGGTTCCTCCGCGGGGGACGCTCCCCAAGAAGGAGAAAATAAACAGCACCATTTTTGCTTTCAGCAGAGTCGGACGTCCACTCATTTCGTCGTCAAAGAACAAGAACGATTACTGGTCTTCAGTCGACCGTTTAAACAGCCATCTACGGCGCACAAATTCGGCATGACTACCACTTTGCAGAATCCTTCGAGTACCGTGTTCCCAAAGTAAACACGACATCGACGTCTCCAGCGTGCTCCGCGCTGCATTCTTTTTTTATTTATTTCGTTTGCCCATAGTTGCTCGTTGCCCGTTTCGCGTCCAGCGTAGCATAGAAAAAAATAAGTATGCTGCTTTATTTACGGTTTAGTAATCATCTCATGTCCGATTTATACTTTTCATGGTTATTCAGGCGGAAATTAGAACAGTATTTCTAAAAACTGCAAACCAAAACGTGACCGAGGGCACGTCACTCGTTCCGACCAATCGCTGACGCGTCTCTTGTGACGTCGCGCTTCTTGGTCCCGCATCGGTCACGTGAGCTCCGCTTCTCCTGGCTTCTCCCGCAACTCTCGGGGCGTCGCCCCAGTCGATCCCGGTACGATTATTACCGCGATTGTTTAATTGATTTGCGCGGCACACAAGCGCCGGTTTCGGCTGAAATTTGGGCAACGTGGCCTGCGACGTGACTGGAACCCAGTTCAATCGTCAAAAACATATCCGAAATTGCCTTCATTGTCCCTTTAAAGGGACCATGAAATGATTCTGAAATCGAATATCATTCACCGATCGTCGTAAAAGGTCTGAAAAGAAACACAAAAATAGGGAGCCAAAAACAATTCTTCGCTATAGAACTTTTAAAAGAAAACTGGACTCTTTCGCGCCTTCTTTCCTTCGAAAGCTCTCTGCCTTTTCACTGCGATGCATCCGCGGAAACGCAGCACGTCAGCCGAATCCACGTCGCCTATTGGGTAAAGAGCCTACCACACCAGCAAGGCGATCGTAAACAATAGATAGCCGGCGAGTGTTTCCTAAAAGTTTTGTTAAATAATATTCAGATCCACATTTTGTAGCATAATTAAAGATGTGACGAAAATTGCCAAATTTGATATGATGATGATGATGATGATGATGATCTTGCAGCTGTTCCCTTTGTAACGGGCGGTTCCGAACCACGTTCGTACCTAGCCAAAAAAAAAATTATTAAACAAAAAAACACTTATTTCTTTCACTTTCTCCTTGTCCTTCGCGTTCACTTTGCTTTTGTCCTTCGCCACCAGTCCTCCAGTCTCCTTTTCATTCTTTCGGTTACTTCCCAGCTTCGTCTAAACGGCTTCGTGGACGCTGTGGCGCGCGTTTCAACCTCACTTCGAGGGATAGCGGCATCATCTCTATCTAGAAACGCGTTCAGCACTGGCCCCGTCGCAGGTGATTGGAAGCCGAGTGCTTCCGCCAGCAATTGGGCTTGCGGGAGGGCCTGGCCAGGTGTCTGTACGTTTTCAGGAGCGTAATACCACTGCACCGGATGCCTTGGTTGCAAGCTTGTGCATGAGAGGACGATGTGTTTGATGGTTTCCTCCGCTTCTCCACAAGCCCGGCATGTTGTTGTTTCCACCATCCGATTATATTTCTGTTGGTACGTACACTAGCGTTCTCAGCCCTCCTGCACGTGCCTCAAAAAGCAAGCGGCTGCCCAGGCTGTTATCATATAACTGAGCCTCCGCTGATATTGTATTTTTGCTGAGGTTGTACACCCGCAGCGTTGACTTGCTTTTGGCCGCCTCTGCCCACTGTACGGCCTCCTCCTCACGCACTCTCTTCCGCACTTCCGTTTCCCACTTTGTGTCTGTATTGGCACTCACGGGCACTGTGAAGAAACCAAATTTTTTTTTTCCAGTTGATATAGGCGCTTCCTCCATCTTGTCTGTATACTTGTAAGGTGGATGTATACGAAGAGTCGCTTTGCCCACCGATTTCGGTCCATGAATCGCAGCCGCCCGTCGTACCCGATCTTGCTCGTCGCTTCTCTGGCTTCGAAAGATGACCACCCGAGGTCTCCTTGGACAGCTTCGTTGGCCACCATACCATGGCATCCTACGGCCTGCCTCCCGACGTCTCGCTGCCGGCGCTCCAAGGTCTCCCGCACATCTCCGGGTACGCAGATAACGGCGTTGGCAAAAGTCAGTCCAGGTACTATGGCCGCTTTCCAGAGCTCTCGTGTAACAACAAACCGGTTCCAGCTCCATAAGTTTCGTTTGCAAAGAACGTTGGTTCCTCGTGTAGCTGCCTGTCGGAGATGTAGTTGGTGCTCGGCCAAGTACTCTTGCTTATTTGTGAGTGTAATACCAAGCTACCTGTAAGTGTTTTGCTCGGGGATTTTTTCGCCATTCAGCACGCAGTGCCTAAATTAGGCTCTTGAGGTCCAACCAGCTGCATCACTGCCGACTTTTTGTTGTTAAAGCGAAGGCCTCGCGCATCCGCCTCCTCATCGCAAATGTATAACAGTTTCTGTAAGTCTTCTGCAGTCTCCGCCATCAGTACAATGTCGTCCGCAAATGTAAGACCCGGCAGTACCCAATTTACCTCCTCGCCTTCCTCTAAATGCACCAATGAGAACCCGATTCCAGATTGAGCCAGGCGCCTCTCCAGTCCCGACACATAGAGGATGTACAAGAGCGGTGAAAGCGGACAGCCTTGTCGGAGACCCCTTGTAACCGTCACTTCTGATTTGGTTCCACTTAGCTCCGTTTTCACCGTGTTGCCCGAATACAGACATCGGATGAGCGTTAACCACTGGTGCGGAAGACCAAGTTCTTCTAGGTACAGAATCAGTAGGTCATGAGGCACACTGTCATAGGCCTTGGCGATATCAAGAAAGCAGCACAGCAGACTTCTTTCTTCTTTACGCGCAACCTCAATACATTGGATGATCGTAAAGAGATTATCTTCCAGTCGGCGATCCCGACGGAAACCTCCCTGGAGCTCTGTGAGCACCCCATTCCCCTCTGCCCATGTCGCCATATTTTCTTTCACGATACGCGCGAAGACTCGGTACACCGTGGAAGTCACTGTTAGTGGCCGATAGTCCCGAAGGTGTTTTCGGTTTCCACCCTTCTTTGGGATCAGGACAACCCGGCCAAGTCGCCAGTCTTGTGGCAAAGGCTCTGCGCCGCAGAAGATTGCACTGAAGATCGCTGCCAGTTGTTTCATGGAGTCCTTTCCCATGGATTTGAGACAAGAGGCTGGGACCCCGTCTAGACCCTGGGAGGTTGATGTCTTCAGGTGCGTCAGTGCTCTAAGAATTGTCACCCAGCCTATGACCTCGTCTTGGGATTGTTCTTCTATGTGTGTCGTCGGCCAGTCTAGTTGGGGAGCTGCCGGCTCTTCGGAGACAAAGGTCTCCTTCAGGTAGTTCGTCAAGTGGGTGCCAAGGTCGTTAGGTACCTCCCCAGTGACCTCGTCGACAATAGTGGTTTCCTGACCTCTGCCATCTAATGACCCAAGGTAGGCCCAAAACTTCCTCGGTGCGTCTTTGCCGCTGCATCGGATATCTTGGACGGTCGCCAGATCTGCAGTTGTTATCTTCTGCTGGATGAGTTGTTTAGCATATCTTTTTCGAGTCTGATACACCTCCCATTTCTCACCAATCTCTTCTTTGAGCCCAGAGCGGAGTGCCAATCGATGACACCTGTTAGCTTCTTGGCGGGCATGAATGGCGGACTTGACTTCAACGTCCCACCATCTCTTACGGTGTCTACGTCCGATTAATATTTTCGGTGTGTGTCGCTCGATGAGGTCTTTAAGCACTGTGATGTAGTCTCGATATCCAGCTGCCCGTATCCTGCTGTCGCTTTTTTCAAAACTCTTCATTACGCTCTCAACTGCCCGCTCACTCAAGTATGATCGCCTGGGGATCTCGTACCGTATTATTGTTTTTCTCCAGGTGGCTTTGCTGAAGTCCAGCCTCAAACGATTATGATCGCTACCAACACTGTGATCGCCTTCTTCATCTATATGTACTTGTGTAATATTTTTTCCGAGCTCGTGAGATGCGAGAGCATAGTCAATGCAGGTTTTACTTCCTCGTGCGCACCATGTGTACTGCCCTTCGCATGTTGGTCGTAGATTAACCATCTCGAGTTGCAACTCTTCAGCTATCTTTAGGAGTCGCCGCCCATTACTGTCCTCCCACCCATCTAATTCTGCGATATGTCCGTTAAAATCCCCCATTATTAAGATACTTTTGCCTCCCCCAATGGCCATTGCATCCTTTACAACACATGGCATAATGGCCTGATTCTCGTCCTCCCGCGCACTTCCGACCGCAAGATAGATCACGCACACTGCCACTGGAGACTTCAACAATTCTCCCGTCACCCAGAGGTGGTCTTGGCAGGCCCTGTTTACTCGCTGCCACGATGTCGAACTGCGCCCGTGATCTATCTTGCGGTCGGAAGTGCGCGGGAGGACGAGAATCAGGCCATTATGTCATGTGTTGTAAAGGATGCAATGGCCATTGGGGGAGGCAAAAGTATCTTAATAATGGGGGATTTTAACGGACATATCGCAGATAATGCTGAGAGCCAAGCGCCATCTATCGTGTGGTAAACGAAGCAACTACTGCACCTGCGCAGTAGGGCCGACCGGGCCGACAGCGTCGCTCAGTTACTACTTCGCGACGAACAAAGAACGTTTATTTTTCTACGTGTTCTTCTCGCGCGTCCCGACTTCAAGCAGCAAGAAAAAAGTGCTTGAGACAGACCACGACGAACAAGAACGCTGGATCCACAAACCCCCGAGAAGAGCTACAACGGCGACGAATCCACCGGCTCCGACCAAGCAAGCTTGGCGGATAGGCCTAGCGGCCTAGCAGGCACTCCGACTCGGAACAGCGTTGCTTCAACGGTACTTGGCCAAGACCCGGGCGACCCTTGTGGGTTTGATCGCTGACCTCAATTTTAGATTAAGAGGTGAGGTCAATCTCTTCCCCTTGTTTTCCGAGGCAGTGTTGATGAACACTGTCGTCGAAAAGGGACTCTCGTCGATTCTATCTTGTTTTGTGTGATACTATAGAGCTCAAATAAACGCCATATGGATTACCTTCGTAACACGGTATGTACACTTTGTTATTAGGATGCCATTTTTTATTCTGACACGACTGCACGTCACTGTCGATCTATAACAGTTCGTGGGAGCTACGTGCAATGCCGGTCCAACCTTCTTTTGCCGAGTGTCACGTCAGTATCGAGTTGCAATCGTAAAAGATTGGTCCCGAAGTGCTTACCAACAGCGCGAATACGCGCTGTTGGTAAGCGCCAACAGATCAAACGCGCGCGTCCACTCCGAGTGTGAACAGGTATTTACGTGGCTCTTGCTGAGACTGTCGTAGTTCAATCGTATCTTTTTTTCACGTCGGCTCGCTCCTGCATCTCCGAGGCCGCGAAAAACGCCGCGGCAATTTGTTTCCATCTACGTCGCTTTGCAAATGACTGACACGGGCCGCCTTTTACCAACAATGATAGTTGGGCTGGAGTCTTCACCAGAAGACTCGCCGCACTTCCCAACAGGCATACCGGCGTATGGGACTATTTCCATGCTGTCGCTGTAGCGCAACATATCTCATTGAATTTCGCTCAGCTGCGATGTGTCCATGCCTATTGCGGCGATGAGAGGCGCCGATTCAGGAAATACGTCGGTGACATCACCGCAGTAAAACCTACCGGCACACCGCCAACTCGCCGCCGCTAACGCTCCCATCTCCTGCTGCCGAGAGAGATTCCGGTTCCGTAAACAGGGTACGTCACGACCGTCAAAATTACGCCGCAGCTTGTTTTGCGGTCAGTTGGAGAGAAAGAAAAAGTCGATATTTCATTAATTTTTTGTGTAGAAGTTATTAAACCGAGACGAAAACGGATGCCTGTTCGGCATTCAGTGAACATTGACGGTTTAATGTAAAAGTTATCTGGCAAAAGTAAAAAGGTCATTTCATGGTCCCTTTAAGTTACGTTACGTATAAGTCACCGAAACATTCGTGTTTCGAATGTCGCGTGTCATGCTTTCTTCTTGAACTGGTAGCCTCGCTTAATATGAAGCACAGAGGTCCCGGTGACTTCAACGAAATATTTCGTACATAACGTAAGAAAATGGGGCAGTGTGAATGAGCCTCAAAGGGCAACTCCGCTCAATTCCAAAGATTTCGGGATAATGAGTGATTTCGAATTAAAAAGCCCTAATAAAAGACACTACGTCGTTTGCTTCGCGAAAAATGGGACATATATTTTTAAATCTAATTTTAAACACGAGCGGAAATCGAAACCGAAACTTCGACTCCGTCCGGCAACATTGGCCTCGGGCCGCCAAGTTCATGGCCATCACGTGGTACGAGATGTCACGTGATCCTCGGCCCAACGACGGGCGGGATGGGGGCGGGCGTGTGGTAGGCGCGAGTGTCGTCTGCACCGCACTCTTCGCCATGTTTTGGTCTGCGCAACTGCGGCATAAGTCTGCGTACGTGGTGTCCGTAGTGTGGACGAAACTCCGACAGACAATAACCACAAACGGTGAGACGACGACGGTGGTTGTGACGCGGAAGACGGCGGGCGGCCGGGCGGCTCCCAAGAACGCCAATCACGTGGACACCGCTGAGCGCCGAGAGGCAACGTTGCTGACGTCATGCGCTGCGCTCGCCCGGAGAAGTAAAAACAAGCAAAAGGGGGCCATGAGGATGACGTTTAGCTCAATGTTGGCTCCGCTCATGCCGTAGCCTTGACTGCGCTGTTGGTTGCGCCTGAGTTCGCCCGCTCGAGTCAGCCGATTTCGGCAACTTGGCGAGTTGCAAAGTTTGCAGGACCGTTTAAGAAACATTTAGACAGAACTGCGTCGTAATATTTGACGTGTGGTCTTCCTAGGCGATACTGAAGAGGACTGCATTGTTTTTTTTCAAAACCAAACATGAAGCGGAGTTGCCCTTTAAAGGGGCAGTGCAACGGTTTTAATGTTGAAAGAATTGCCAGTTTGCATTTTTTATATTGTTTATCCAAGCCCAACGGACCAAAAACGCGTCACCTTTCCCCAAAAAACTGCTATTCTGCTGCGTAATCGCAACGCAAAAAACGAATTTTTGCCGATCTGCAGCCGCCTGTGGCGGCTACGGGAACTTAAATGACGGCGTCTCTGGGGGTACGCGGAAGTCAACAAACCCTGTCCCCCTCCGCTGCTACACTCGCCGTCAGTCCCGTGGCGAACAGTCCTTTGTGTCCATCGCACGCCGCGACCTTCGACGAAGCTAATCCTTTGAAAGTCGCCAATCGCGGAGGAAGCGGCTGGGGTCTCTGAAGAGAGGGCCCAAGGGGAAACCACGTGAACCCCCAGAGTACGTCACTCGAAAGTCAGCGTGGGGAGTTGAGTCACGTCGACCTTCGATTTGTTTCATTTTTTTTAAAAATAAGAACTAGCACTCGCAAGAAAATGCGGTTTTCGGTTTTTCGTTCCATAGGTGACGCAGATTAATTTCCGCAGTTAATTGGCCAAAGTCTGAAAATAGTTGCACTGCCCCTTTAACTCTTGCTGCATTCTCTTCACAGTGATGTCCATCGACACAGACATGCTTGAGACTCAGATATAATGTCACCTCAAATTTTCTCTGCCCTGTTTTTGTAACTGTTTGCTCCTGGCTCATCATCCTTGTTCAAACCCGAGTATGTGCACTCACTGGCCTTGAAACTGTGTCAACTTTGTATGTCTTTGTCTACTCTTTTGGGGGTGGAGGCTTTGCGTAGAAGTTCAGCTTATGCTGTGCAGCCCGATGTCAAGGTACTTCTCGGCGGTGCATCGCATAATATGAAATGCATGGCTTTCCATTGGGTCGTTGTCAAGCATGTGTTCATTGAGGGTGCTGAACATGTCCTTTCCAATGACTGATTTGAGAACATTGCTAAGTAGCTTTGGAAAGAAATTTTTTGACGATGTGGACGAGTGTGCCAGGGAAGATCGGAGAGCTTTTTCTCTTTCTCAACAAACCCTCATAACATCTCCAGATGGGTAGAGCAGCCCTCCCAAGGTTTTATGTCGTATAAGAGAGTAGATCGGATCTGTGGGAGCTGTGGTCGTGAGTGTATCAATGCAGTCTGCACAGTGCAACCTTTTTTGGAGGTGACGAGTCATGAACCCAGCAATGTAAGCAATAATCCTTTCGGATAATTGTGACACAAATCTTGGATCCGGCAAGTAATCGTGGTCGAGAGGAATATCGTCATTTCTATCCATGCTGGTGCCTTCTGATTCCTCTACGAAACTTCTTCGAGCGGTGGACCAGTTGCTGATATCCAGGGAGTCTTGCTTCACTGAGCTGCTGACATGAAGGATTTTAGTGTGCTCAAATGGCAGGCAGTTTCTAGATGTGACATCTTGCACTTCCTTTACCACAATCAACTTCTTGAAGGCTGCAGCAGACTGTCTCGCAGTTGGATTATCATTGCATCCCCCATGTGACCTGATGGCCCCGAAGAAAAGTTCGAGGTGGTCTTGGCTAAGGTACTTCAGTGGTGACCTTTTCTCAACCAGTTACTTTGCCTCAATGCCATTACTTTGTAGGCGACAACGACCTGAAACGCTCCTGTAGAGGTCCGCAGTTTTGAAGTGCACGGAGCACAGCACGCTGCACGTCGACGGGGTCCAGCCACCGCCGTGACCAACGACCCAAATCCATTGTTTGCGCTGTTTGGGGATCGTCGGAAATCTAAGAGAATTGTTGATCCTTTCCTGTTACCGTAGAACTATGTGTGTATAATACGCCAAGGGCTTACCGGTGAAAGGTAACCCCCGCCTAGGAAAAGCCAGTTCGATTGTGGCAGCCGACCACGCTACGAGCGCCCATCCCGTAGCCGGCGGAAACTAGCGTCCCGGCGGCGCCAGTCCGGGTTTTCGTTTTCTGCACCAGCTGCTCATCGGTGTGTTGTCTGTTCGTGAGCTAGCGTCTAGCCTTCGATCAGATAAAATAAAGCGTGATCACGTCTAGCCTTCGATCCGATAAAACCTACCGAACTGAACGTGCGCCACACCAACAAGGAATCCTCATAAAATCAACCATCCATCTCACACGTGACATGTCACGCGCACCAATTGCCAGAGAGATCTGCGGTCACGTAGGTCACAACATCGTTTAAACTTTTTATGACTAGGCCTCACAGATATTGCAACGCACGTGCCCCCTCCTAGTATTTATAACCTCCTTGCATCGACCTACGCCACTAAAAGGGGGTTCGCCGGAAGTCACGTGAGTTTAACTCCTCGTGCTCTCCGCGACCGTGTCCAAAACGTTTTTTATTGTTTTATTCTGGTCTTCTCCACGCGTGATCGTAGAAAACGAAATTTCAGTTCCGCTAGCTTCGTTTCGCTGCACCGTTGGTTAGTTTGCGTGCTGTAAAAGTTGAGGACGAAGAGTCAGCGGATTGACGTGATCGAGGTCAATGATGAAAGAGTTGCGAGTACAAGCCAGTGTACGAGTGCATGCCATCAGTCCGATGGTACATAACCATACTGGGCACTAAACAAGCTATCGAGATTTCAAAAAAAAAAAAAAAGTTTAGAGCGCTTGCAGAATTTAGGATTGCAAGCATACGACACGCCCGATCGCATTGCTGAAGGTTCAGACACCGAGGTCGTCGAATCATCGAATGCTCTCCAGGCTGAAGATGCCTGCCGTTTAGAGAATACGAACTGGTGAGTGTACTAAGTACATGTAAGTCGAGCATAAAATATGGTTTTGCCTAGAACTGAGTAACCTTGTTTCTAGGTGCACGTGCAGCCGATTCGTCGTGCTGCCTGAATTCAAGCCTCTTGAGTGCCGCTGCTGCAGGGATATGGCAGGAAACTTACAGACCTGCAGCCGATAGGTTGCATAACATCACACGAATAATTCCCACTCGTTTGCTTGAACATGACAACGCTCAAGATTGCATACTTTGATCTTACGATAAAAAAGCTTCCAATGCCCAGGGATAATCAATTTAGCCTAGTTTTGTTGCCTGAGTCTACACAAGTTGAAATGCTTATTTGAAGGAAATATCACCGTT
>JABSTQ010008655.1:0-23516 GCA_013358835.2 Ixodes persulcatus | reverse complement strand
CCTACACCACAACCTTGTCCCGCTTTGTTCAGCTGGTGGCAAGCAGTTCTCTGAATCCTCAAAGAAAAACAATCGTAATCAAACAAAAAAAAGGCCTAGTATCCGCTGATAAATAATGGCATTCTCTCTGGCATTAAACTTAAAGAAATAGCCTGGAAACGGTGTTTGTCGTCGCCTCATAACTCGAGCTTACTCTCAGAATTCAAAAGAGTTCGGAACAAAGTGAGTGCGCTTATTCGCTCGGCCAAGCGGCCTTACTTTCAGGAACAGTTCTCCGAATCTCGATCAAATCCTGTAAATCCTGGTCGTTTATTAATGAATTGCGCGGTGTTGCTCCTCCTCATTCACAAGCGAACACTTTGACGGTGCTTTGGGGCCCAGTCCCCTTTAACGGCCAATAGCCTCAATGATTAATGATTTTGTTGTCTAGTTCTCAGGCAAAGTAAGAAAAGCCAGAACGTCATACCTTCCTCTCCACAACTCAAACTCAAACTCCGCGGTTCTCCCTCGAAAGACAATTCACGACCTGGAATCCATAGTATTAAGTATCAAACCTAATAAACACCAAGATACGCTAATATACATCTTAGCGATATCCGTAGAAACTTCAAACACATTCCAGGTACAATCCTCCTTATTTTCAACGAGACAATCGAGTCGGGTAACATCCCCATAGAATTTAAAACTGCCACTGTTAAGGCCCTTATTCAAAAGGCGGCCAACGCGGTCGGGTTGTGGAACTATCGCTCAATATCTGCTCTACCTATGTCTTTCTTTAATACTAGCAAAATTGATTTATCGATCCATGCTTCTTTTGTAGAAAAATACAGCATAATATCCCTCACCCATACGGGTTCGTTCCTGCACGAGGAACACAGCCTGTTTTGGAATCACTCTCGTACTTCATAAATTAGAGTTGGAACATAATTATATTTTTTGTGCCTGCTTTTTAGATGTAGCAAAGGCATTTGATACTGTTAGCCATTCTATCTAATAAAGAAACTTTCCGCTTCTGTTTTCGGGGCCCTTTCTTAATTCTATTGAAAATATTTATACAAGATCTTTCACAACTGGTTACAATCGACGGAATTCGCAGCGCCAAATCTCCTTAAAATCAGTGTACCTCAGGGCTCGGTTCTTTCACCTATTCTGTTCAAAATTTATGTCAATGATATGTCAACCTCTGTTTCTAACTGTACACTCTTTCAGTACGCAGATACCACTCTTTTGCTAAAAAGCCATCTTTGTTATTCTAGAGCAATGAAAATGCTCCAGATATCCTTCCTAGATCTGATAAACTGGTTTTGTAATGACCTTGGTGACATCAATGTGTTCAAAACAATATTGGTACGTTTCCGCAACCCCCTCAAAACTACGGTGCTTAGTTACCCTCTTTTTCTCCATACGTATAGGGCTCCGTGTTTTCGGAGTTTATTTTTCGTCAAATTCGGAGGGTTTTTTTCAGAGTTTATTTTTTGCCGAAGATTCGGAGTTTATCGGAGTTTATATTTGTTTGATTCCCAATTCTCCGAAATTCGGAGTTTAATTTCGCAGTGTTTCCTATTGAAAATAAATATGTAAATAATAACCGGACGTACACGTATGCCAGATAAAAAATGAAACGCGCTTGTATCGATTAAAATTTCTTCAGTTGAATTTGACGTTCGTGCCATTGCCATTGGCAATATTACTTTGTCCCACGACAAACGTCGCACACAATTGTTGCTTCGATAAACGTAGAGACCTTAAAATCAATAAACTCCCGGAGGTAGTCACTAGGAAGCTCGTAGTCATCCCATCCTATTCCATCAATCTAGCCCGCGGCCGCGCGAGGTGGAGTGGTTAAGGATGAAATAGAGAGTTTCAACTGTACCTTTTCTCTATTTAATACAATCTCTATGGTCCATAGCTTCCACTGTTACAAAACATACCTTCTCCTTTCTCTAAATCACAAATCGCATGGCTCATACTGGAAACCAAAAGAGTGGCTTTTGTCGTGACCCGAGTGTACAATGACCTGTTGCCCTGAATCAACCTCGACGAGACAAGCGGCAAGACCTCTTTTGACAACGGTTTGAGATTTGAAAGATAATTATGGTGCCATTTTCCCAGGACCATTGACTCCGTGCTGATCAAATTGTAAAAAAACAACAAAAGTCTTACTTTTTTTTTTTTGGAGGGGGGGGGGGGGCGGGGTGGCATTGGCACATAAACATTCGGAGTTTATCGGATAAATCCTAATTGACCAAAATTTTACCGGCGGGTGTTTTTCGGAGCTTTCGGATTTATCCGAAAACACGGAGCCCTATCCATACGATAAACTGCCACACATGCCAATGTGCCCCAATTCTTTACTCTGACACAGTCAAGTATCTCGGCATTGTTTTTGACTCAGACCTTACATGGAATTCACACCTGACAAAACTATGTTCCAAGTTAAGGAGCGTTTCCCGCTCGTTGTTCAACATAAAAACATTTCTACCTCTTTTTCTTCGAAAATTCATCTCCCACTCACTAGCGTATAGCACATTCCACTACGTACGGCATTACAACTTTTGGCAAGTGCTCTGGTTCTTTCTGACGCTTTTTGGGATAATGGTCATTTGGAATGATAGGGATTGGTCTGTCTTTTGAATGTGTGACTTTATATGATAGTTACTCGAATGGTGGTACATGAAACCTTATTTTTGTCTGTGCCTGTTTTTTTATTAGCCTTGAGGAACGACTTCTTCGTGATAGCGATATTTGTTTTGTATTTTGTGCTTAAAATGAGTACTTCTGTGAGCCCCACACGTTAGCACGAGCTGCTGTATGACTCTATGAGCACAAGCCCTTTTTCGCCATGAGTGCCTACGGTTTTTTGTTTGGATTGTTTTCTACCTGCCCTGAACATCTCAACTCTATTCAATTTCGAGAGCCTTAGGCTCCCATTTGAGCCACGCCTGACTTCGTCAACAGTGCACAGTTTACTCGACGATTTTTTTTTTCTTCTACGCGTCGTGGGATGCCACGGGCCGACTTATGTATAACTGTTTTTTTTTTTTCTTTTTTTAATCACTGAATGTGTTTATTTTTTTTTTTATTATCAGCCCATCGCTTAAACTAGAACAGCCCTAAAAACCTTATCTACTAAACGTTGTCCACTGCGACTGGTTTAGTCATACAAGCCCTTGCTGGCTTTGATGAACCTGTGTTTTGCGTTGAAAATGTCCATCTGTCATCAATAAATTTATTATTATTATTATTATTATTATTATTATTATTAACTCTAAGGCTCACTTCGGACAGAAGGCTGGGAGAGTTAATCGAGCCGTGCAGGGTCTTAAACAAAAACAACAAATCTGCCTTCACCCGACGCTGCTGCAGGCTCAACAAGTTGACGAGTTGCGAGTTACACCCACCGTTCAAACAAGAATCACCTTTCTCAAGGCAACGATATTTAAAGATAGAAATAAATTTGTTTTGGACGCGCTCGACAAATAAACTGTTAGTTTTGGAAATGCCGTTCCAAACAACCGAGGCGTACTCTAGCTGGGATCTAACTAAGGAACAATACAGCGTAAAAAAAGCGGACGGGCTTTTGAATTCCTTCGTCATGCGAGACACGGCACCTAACGTGCGCAAGGCCGATTGAACCACTCTGGTAACGTGAGTGTCAAATCTCAGGGTCGAATCAAAGACAACTCCAAGGTCTCTCAGTTCACTTACACGTGAAAGCAATTCGCCATGATAACTATATGGAAAAAATATATCATGGGTCTTGCGAGAATATGTCATTACTTTTGTTTTAGAATGATTCAAACGGAGGTCATTGTCTAAACACCAACGACCGAAGGAATATGCGTAATTCTGAAGCGCGATGCAATCCTCTAAGGTCGATATTTTTTTGTAAAGTTTTATATCATCAGCGTACTGCAGAAATGAAGAATTTAATATAACTTGAGAGACATCATTTACAAAAATATTAAAAAGGAGGGGGCCCAAGACAGATCCCTGAGGAACTCCAGAGCTTGCCTTGTACAAGGACGAGGTAGTATTGTTGACGCGGACGTAGGCTTGCCTATCAGACAAATAGCTTTTTAACAAATTGTATACCGAACCACATACTCCGTACGGGGAAAGCTTGTGTAAGAGGATGTTGTGGTTGACTACGTCGAATGCCTTACTCAGGTCGAAATAAAAAACGTCAAGCTGACCTCTATTACAAACTACTTCAGAGGCAGCAGACGTAAAAGATACGAGATTGGTGGATGTCGATATGCCGGACATGAAGCCATGTTGATTAGGAATGACTATACTACGAAACTTGAAGGAGAGGAATTGATGGATTATCATTTCAAAGAGTTTGGAAAAAGAAGAGAGAAGAGAAATTGGTCTGTAATTAAGAACATCACCACTATTTCCAGATTTCAGGACCGGAACAACCACTGCCAGTTTCCAGTCGTCAGCGAATATCCCTGACGTCAAGGAGTTATTGAAAATTGTGCGCAGTATAGGCGTAAGTAATTCATGATAACCCTTAACAATTGCAGCGGGTATCCCGTCATGACCTGCAGACAATGTGGGTTTCATTTTATTAATACATAGCCTAACACATTCCTCATCGACAACTACAGAACCTAATGAGTCACCAAATCCGTCCGAGTCAGGCAATATAGTTGAGGAGCAATTATTATTATTATTGTAGACTGACGCAAAGTGATCCGTGAACAACTCAGACATGCCCTTCGCACTGTCGCTATGCGGATTCAAGACGATTTTGGACTCAATATTCTTCCCCAAGCGCGATTTAGCGTACCTCCAAAATTTCTTAGGATTATTAACAAGATCTGATTCTACCGAGTCGCAATGCGCCTGGCGATCACGGTTTAAAATTTTCTTACATCGCTTTCTGCAAATTTTAAATTCAACTTCCCACTTTCGAAGACCACTTTTCTTAAACCTCCTGTGCAAAAAATCTTTCCGTTTTAAAAGCTTTCTGAGTTCACGAGAGAATCAGTTAGGGAAGCGAAATTTTTTAGACGTTTTAAGAGGGATATATATTTTCATGGCCTCCTGAACAACAGTTGTGAGAAGATATACTTGGTCGTTGACATCAGACGACTCCAAGATAGAAGCCCAGTCAACACCCGACAGATGGTGATACATTCCAGTGTAGTCCCCCGCTGAATACTTATACGATGTGTGTGGGGAAGGACCATTAGAGGGACTGAGGACCGGAGGTTCAAAAACAGAAAAAACTACATCAAGAGCAGGGTGATATCTATCCTCAGGAACCATAGAAAGTTCACTTCGAGTAACACGTATACCGTCCGTGTTTGAAAAGCATAAATCTAAAACATTACCTTGGTCGTTTAGAATGTTATTGTGCTATCTAAGATCTAAAAAGGAAGTAAAGTTGAGGAGATAGTTGCACTTTTGTTTACAATAAACGTTGTCAGTAGGGACATTGAACTGTGTCCAGTTAATACCTGGAGCGTTAAAATCCCCAAAGATTAAGATATTGCTCCCCTGTGAATCATTCATTGTATTTTCAATGTCAGCGAGACATCTTTGGAAATCATCTGGTGTCGTCTGAGGAGGAAGGTAAAACAGACCTATTAAAATACGTTTTCTCCTAGAACACTCAATTTCCACCCACAGAGACTCAGGAAAACTTTCCAAATCCTCACGTCTTCGTGAACTATGCTGTCTGTTAACCGCGACCAATACACCGCCTCCGACTCGGCCCCGGGAAGAGAAATCACGATCGCGACGGTAAACATCAAAACCAGGCGGAAAGTAGTCGGAGGAACCAACACTAGGACATAACCAAGTTTCCGTTAAGCAAACAATTGAGTAATTAGAGAGAGTAATGTTGGCAAAGAAACAGTCAGCTTTCGTCCGCAGGCCATGGACATTCTGGTAAAACAAATCGATGTTACTCATCTTTGTACTTAGTGTTGGGCTTGTGGGCTTCTTCAGACGAGTGAAGGAGTTCTTGACGAAGTGCACCTCTGAAAGGTTTAAAAAGACAATCCTTCGGCCACAAAGCAGGGTCAGAGAGTTTCTCAAAGTCTTCGGCAGCTACAGAGACGTGAAAGGAGGCGTAGGTATTGTAGCGAGTCTTCAGTCGGTGGCACTTCAAGTTTTCTACATCGAGTGAACACAGATGCCCAACGATGTCCGTAGAGGTGGTGACCGGATCCAGCTTGGTGGATCCGGTCACTTGTTGATTTGAGTGTCTTTATACTTGTTAATATTTTTATTCCCAGACTGGTGAACTACGTTCTCCTTCTGAATACGTGTGTATGTGTGTATGTATGTGTGTTTTTGCTCATTTTTTTTAGTGTGCCAGCACTAAGGCCGATTGGTTGTTCCTGGACATTTTAATAAACATTGATTGATTGATTGATTGATTGATTGATTGATTATTATTATCATTATTATCATTATCATTATTATCATTATCATTATTATCATTATCATCATCATCATCATCATCATCATCATCATCATAATCATCATTATTATTATTATTATTATTATTATTATTATTATTATTATTATTATTATTATTATTATAGATTGAAAAAGAAGAATAGATTGAAGAAGAAGTCACAGGCCAGACATACCGTTCCATCAGTCTGTGCATTTTACACTGAAATTCCTTATCCACGGCCATAATCTGTCAGTTGGATGGTGGCTTCGACGAGAGATTTTCATCTATGCAAGCCTCGAAACAGCCGGGCTCAACAGAACATTCGGTCAGCGCTGGAAAAATCCTTCAAGCTTGGCAGCTGCAACGGAGCTCTAGAAGGCCTCTCAGCAACTACCGCTGTTCCAGTACCATGGTGAGCGGCGGCTTTCTTCTCCAGTTGCACGAATCAGCTCGACCTAGCCCTGCGTGTCTGACGGCGTAATCGCTGGAACCCAGTCCTGCCGGCCAGTCGTTCAGTCGAGGCGCAGTTACTCACCATCCTGACCAGTTACCTGCCCCAGTGGCTCGCGTCGATACTTAGCGGAGTGCCTCGACCTCCCGACTACGTTTCACACACTTCACCGAATTCCCGTATGCATATGAATTCCCCTACGGTCCGCATGATCGAGTGCACGGCATGTAGCAAGTCTATAAACAACGATGGCAGGCACATGTCGTGTTCGGATTGCAAGTCCAATTACCATCTGGGACAATCTTGCTCCGGGATTGCTGATAAGACCTTCATCACCATGGGACAAACTAAACGAGAAAAATGGAAGTGCCGTGCGTGTCGTGGGAAGGATGGTCAGGTGGGAGCATCTGAGTTGAAGCCGTCAAGCTCCTCTGAAGGGATAGGACTGCTCTCTTCACAACTAACAGCTATGAATGAGAAGCTGGAGGGGTTACTCTCATTGAAGTGCAGCGTCGATTCTCTTATGACACTGTCGGCGAAACTAAACGAACTTTTAGCCCTCAAGCCCATTGTCGAGAGTCTAAGGGAGACTGTGAACGGCCTACAACACTCAATGGATTTCTTTTCGGCCGACTATGACCGCCTCCTCAAGCTGGCGACCACCAACGAACAGAATGGCAAAGCCCTGCAAACGGAACTTTCTCATTTAAAGTCAACAGTGGAGGCGCAGGCATCCGAGATCCAAGAGATGCGGGTCGCCCTAAACGACAACGAGCAGCACAGCCGTCTGCCAAACCTGGAAGTGCACGGACTTCCTGTCTCACCGGATGAAGATCTTATGTCGTTTGCTGAGGCTCTATCGAAAGAGCTGAATATCTCAAACTTTCAGAAATCTGACATTCTTGCTCTTCATCGCTTGCCAACCAAATATGCCAAAAACCCACCGATTCTGATCAGATTCGCGTCTGTCCACATGAAAGAATCCTGGATGGCAGCGCGGGGTACGCTTCGTTCGCTGGGTCAGGATAGTTCTCTTCCCAGACTGTACTTAAATGACAACCTGACCCACGCGAACAAGGAGCTGTTTTGGCGGGCAAGACAGAAGGGCAAGGAACAGGGTTATAAGTTCGTCTGGGTAACCAGAGCGAAAATCTATGCAAAAAAGGCGGTGGGTTCTCCACCAGTGAGAATTAACAGTTCGCTAGACCTTGAAAAGATTCTTTAAATGTATGATAGATTTCGCTCAGGTTTCAAATTTTTCATCTCTTCGAAATCTTTTTGGAAACTGTGATGAAACGTTTTTTTCTGTAGTACACGTTAATATTCGGAGTATACGTAAACATTGGGCAGAATTCGAAATTACCTCAAGAGCTATTGCTTCTTCAGTAGATGTGTTTGTCTTAACAGAAATTAACATCCCCTCTTCTGCAACAGATCAGTTCTCTTTACCGGGTTATCGTGGCACTTTTTCCACTCGAGATATGGGTCATGGTGGTGGTATCGCGGTTTTCGTGAGTGACAAATGGTCATTTTCAAATATTTCGTTGACGTTCGCTCAGGCCGAGTTCATTGCCCTTTCTGTGGAGAATGCAATCAATTCCATATGTTTGCTCGCAATGTATAGACCACCGTCCACAAATATAGGGTCTTTTCTTGTGGAATTCGAAGAAAACATTACTGATCTGAGTTCGTATGGTCAATTATGCATTATAGGAGACTTTAATATTGACATCTTGAAAGGGACCAAATCTATTGTATGTAATTACCTCAACATTTTGGCAACTCACGGTATTGAGTCCGTTATTAATTGTCCAACACGTGAAGAGTTCATTTTAGGGAGACTTGTTTCCTCATGCATTGACCATATTAACCTAAGAACATCTTCGACTGTCGTGAAATCAGCAGTTATTAAGGAAAAACTTGCCGACCACTACTTTGTGTCCTGCCGCTGGTCAATCGGCGCTCTTAAATCGCGCGAAACATCAGGTCGCATTAATGTTATAGGTATCGACACCACAGCCTTTGATAAGTTGGTCTCAGCTTTTGACTGGAACCACTTTTTGAGGACCGTTAACTGCACCGACGTCTATCCAAAGTTTGTGCTGGTTTTCAAACAGTTCTATGAAAGGTGCCGGAGAGAAATATTCGTAAAGAAACGCAACCCTGATCTTGTATGGCTGAATGCGAATATTTTAGACGCGATAAGGGAAAAAAATGCACTATGGGCTCGCTGCCGTCGTTCACCCAATGATGCACACCTACGAATAAACTTTAAATCATGCCGTAACAAAGTAAACGCGATGATTCGATCGGCTAAGCGCATTTCTTATCACAGAAAATTCTCCCAATCTCAATCGGATGCACGTAAAACTTGGTCTTTGATAAATGAACTCCGTGGACACCAAACACACTCCATTGATGATACACTGAAACGACATTTTGGCGATAATTTGCAGTCAATTGTAGAGGATTTTAACGTTTTTTTTGCTACCTTTTCTGGTCAGGCGAGAGATAGCCTAGATGCGTTTGATAACCTAGTCTCTTCCTCAGCGTTCCTTCCATCTCTTCAGGAAGCTGATCTATATTCCATCTTGTCTAGTTTCAAGAACAATAAGTCCCCTGGCATAGACGGAATCCGTCTATCTGACCTTCGCAGAAATATAGGCATTCTGAAAGACGTACTTCTATTTATGGTAAATGGTTTTATTGAAACCAAGGTACTTCCCGATGAACTTAAAACATCTATAGTACGTCCTTTGTATAAAGGTGGTACCAGAAACAATATTGCAAACTATCGTCCAATTTCGCTCTTGCCAATCATCGCTCAGATCCTCGAAAAACATGTGTTTAATATTATGACATCTTTTATAGAAAAATTTAATATCTTATCTCCAACTCAATTTGGTTTTGTGCAAGGAAAGGGCACTCAGCCTCTTCTAGAAGATTTCGCAGATCACCTATACTCAGCATTCGATCACAATCTTGTTACCTCCGCACTATTCTTAGATGTGTCCAAAGCTTTCGATACAGTAAGCCATACGATACTGTTGAAGAAACTGTACAGCCTAGGGTTTCGTGGTTCATTTTTTTGCCTACTTAAAAACTATCTTTCTCATCGCTCTCAACTGGTGTGCGCATCTGGATTTCAGAGTTCTCGAACTGAACTAAAAGCGGGAGTACCACAGGGATCTATTCTATCACCTCTTTTGTTTAATATTTTTGTCAATGATATCGCCACCATGGTACCGGGATGTAAGCTCTATCAATACGCGGACGACACTGTAATTATGACCCAACATATCAACTATGCCAATTCCATCAGCCAGTTGCAATTTCAAGCCATAGCAATTATGGACTGGTTCAAAAAAAACCTTCTTGATATAAATGTTAAAAAGACAAAACTAGTATGCTTCTATAATCCACTCAAAACAGTCACTCTCAACATTCCATTAGTTCTGCACTCTTCTTTCTGTCATCAATGCCACTGCACTCCGGTTGAGTATACAGATAGTGTGAAGTATCTAGGCATATATTTTGACAGCGGTCTGAAATGGAATGTTCATTTTACATACATCTGTAAAAAACTAAGAAGCATTAGTTGCCTATTATATAATACAAAATATTTTTTTCCTGTATCTGTTCGAAGAATGATTGCCCATTCGCTTGCATATAGCGTCCTTCGCTACTCTATCACCGTTTTCGGACATTCTTCTGACTATTGGAAAACCAAAGTAGACTGTATCCTGAAAGCTATCCTGAAAAGTGTCTCTTATAAACTTAAAATACCTGACAACGCTAATCTTTTTGAATATTTGCAACTACCTAACTTCCAAACCCTTTATGTTCATTCAGTGGTATTGCGGCACTTTTGGAACTCTGATTTCAAAATCTCAAGCCCACCCTCACGTGATCTTCGACATACGCACCCTTTTCACATACCTCTTTCCCGCACCCGTTATGGCGAAAGTACGCGTGCGTTCTATGTGCCATATATTTTTTCTCACTTACCACCTGAACTTCTAAACCAAACATCCTTGGGCAAAGTTAAAAAGATGCTTAGAGGTATTTCGTTTTAATAGGGAACTTTTGGTTTCGGTCTCTATCCTGTTTGTTTATATTGTAGACGCATTTTGCTTGGTAATGTGTGCCACTTTTAAACGCCTGCCTTTATGGAACATTAATGAATATTCTGCTGTCTGTAGGACATTTTAACAGAAGACACCTTCTGTGAATTTTTTCGCATATTTTCCAGTTTGTGGTATTTCATTTTGCTTTGACATTGCTCTTGATTTCCGCTTTAGTATGTGCATAATACCCTGTCGCGCAAAATCTTCACGTTATAGCTAGAGTGGCTAACTTCATAGAATTGTGTTTATATTTCTCTTTTTTGTCTGTTTTATATTATTGTATTTTCCGTAGCTACACAGCTACATATCGTTTTTTTATTGGAGGATGGTGTCGCACAAGCCGCCTGCTGGCTTTGATGCATCCGCAATACTAAACTTTTCTTTGCTGGTAGCAATAAACAATTATTATTATTATTATTTATCTTCTTTACTGAACAATGTAGATACTGTTGGTACGTGCTATTGCAGTGTTGAGCGATCACATTTAATATTCTAATTGTCAACGTTTATTAATAACAATTAGATACTATAGGTCTTTACCTACAAATCTACATTAATCTAATTCTAATTATTTTGGATAGATGTAGCTCCAGGGTGCACCGTTTTTTGTATACACCTGGTGTTTTCTGCGTAGACTCTAAAAGTTCCTAAATGTAGGATGGTTTAGGAAAATAACTATCATTACAAAAATTATACTAACTAGTAAAATAACTATTTAACTTAAATGATTAACTTTTGGTTGGTGAATAAGAAACATGGTCTCAATTAGAAACACAAGGGAAGTTCGGCGTGCGCTAAATGTACCACTCGTGCAGAAGGCACAAGACCGGCGACAAGAGAACGCGTACTACAATCTTATCATTCGCATTTTAGCAACATCTTTACGTACAAAATATATTCAGATGATTTAATCTCAACGGAATTGTTGTAAATGCTTGAAAGATAACAAACTTATTTTCACGTACCTTTACTACAGATGGATTGTGAACCAGGGGAGGCATATGATTGCTACTGGAAAATCGCTAACGCGAGTGATAGAGTGTGTCGCAACCATAAAAGTAGTAGTAAAATTTCGGCAGTTCCTTTATTATGAGCACTTATAATCGGCCCTAAAAGAGGTATGCACAATGAATCAACGACCGGGGTGTTGATTAGCATTGCTGCAATGTTCTGAATACATGAAAGGGAATGGCCGGACTTTCAAACCTTTCTGTCAGGCTTCGGTAGAGTGTTTATGAACAAAACAATTAAAATATGCAGCTAAAATTTGCATCACACTTGCTTGGCGCAGCATCTTATTGATCGGCCTATAAAAAACTACCAAGGGCTGTAAAACACTCAATTCGCTCTTTCTCGCGTGAGGTGAAGCGTGGTGGCGCCAGTGTACACATAGCCCTCAAAACACTCCTAGTCCCCAACTAGACGGCGGGTTTCGCTGTATTTGCGAGATTAAATCTACGCGCTATTCTTTTTTTTTTTTTTTGGAAATGGTCTCTCATGTCACTTTTGCAGAAAATTCCCTGTTATGGTGAAAAATGATGCATAAACATTACTCGGACTGGAAGTGCGTCAGGATGCCGAATAGATGGCGCCACTGAGTTTGTTGCAAAAAAAAAAGGCGAATAGAAAGGAAGATAAGGCTCACTTAGCATGCAAAATGAGAAACCGTGTACAGTCGCGGGGGTTGGCAAGCGCCTGACGACGAGTACGTTGCTTCAAAAGCGCCCTTTGTAAAAAAATGGTCCCCGTGCGGCTATCTGCTTCCCGATATGTTTATAAAACTCTCAGTAACGAGCTTGTTTTGGGGTTTGCACCACTGCATGGTAAAAATGCCACCCTTTCGCTGGCCCGGAAATCGCCTCCTTTTACCGATCTAATTTAGTTTGGACTGTACATTAGAATGTTAGGGTGTAAAGTGCTGAGCGTTGAGGGACGTCAGCTTCACGGGTAAGTGCACTAACTGCTAAGAAATATATGCACGAGTGAAAAAAAAAAAAAAAAATCGTGGCAAGAATGAAACATATGGCAACACAACCCAAACGCCTACCCAAAACTAACTCAGCAGTTCATGAACTTTAAAATATAAATATTTTTCAATCATTTACAAATATGTGCTCCTTGCACCGGAATAATATAGGAGCGCTACCGTACAATTGATTGACGCAACCGGGCTCCAAAAGTGTCATAAATAGTTATATTGCACAAAACAAAAAAGTGTAAAGATCGGGATTTCTCTTTGATAAATACCCAAATGAAATCAAAAATACCTTCGTTTTCACATAGCAAGCTTGCATCAATTTATTTGTAAGTCTATTGTTAGCTATTGTATGGTTTCGCTGTATTTGCACGAAACATAATTTATAGAGGCGAGTTTGTGCTGTACCGCGCGCCTAACGTTTTCGAAACGTTGCTATGTTTTTGTCCTTGATTCCAGCTAGTGTCTAGAGGTACTGCTAAAAGAGGTAACGAAATTGTTTTCCCCGCGCCATTATTCAGCATGAAAGCAAGTTTTTTGTAAAATACATGTTATTCTAATCTGCAAGGTACAGCAAGTCAGAAACAGGTCACGACTATCCCAATGAATTTATTTTCTACTCTGTTGTATTTTGGCCCAAAATGAATTGGCAAGAGCTCAATGATGCATTTTATTTTGTCCTTTCAGGGATTTTTCTTTTTGAACTTTTTTACTTGTTCAGCACGATGCAGATCTGGTAACATCGAACGGCGACTGCCTCCCGGAATAATGTGCGACGAAAGATATTCCGGGAGGGACGGTAGTGTGGTGAGACATTTATTATTAAGTCGAAAAATAATTTTAGGTTACTCTTAGCAAGGATAATTGATAAGAACTTGCTGGAGCGGACTCCCTTTGTATATGGCAATGAGGAGGGTGAAGCCTACCTGCAGTCATTTTTGTATGTTCGTATGCAAAGCAGAATCCAAGTTTTTTTTTGTGTTCCTGTTGCGCTTTATTACTCTTCTTCGGATATCTTTCTGAGGCGTACACAAGCAACTGCACCTAGCGCTCAAACGGCATCTGTCATGTCTTCGGCTCATATCAAGGTGCGTCTCATTTATTTGTAAAGAGCACCGCGATCTTCCTGAAAGCAAGCCTACCAACTCGATCCTCACTCCACGAAGATCTCACGCTCGACCCCCCGATCTCCGCTTGCGGCTCCGCTCTCACTGGGGCCGGCCGCCTCGTTCGGCGCTAACATCTGCTCCAGAACGATAAAAGACGAAACTGTATCGGGGCATCCCCCCCCCCCCCCCAATAAACTCCCTTCTTTCACAATCTTTCACTCCCCCCCTCCCCCAACTAAAGGTGATATTCCAAGCTACGGCTACGAAAATCACTTCCTTTGCCTTCCCTTCTTATAATACTCTACAGGGCTGGGCAGTATTGCGATACAAATGTATCGCGATAGTATCTTAGATATACTTTGGAGTATCTGTATTTCTGTATTGAGATAGACTTGAAAAATATATTTGTATCTTAGTAGTGAAACACATTAAGAGTGTATCGCTTGTATCGCGATACTTTGCCAGATTTAGTTACCCTGTTATATTTGTTACGCCTTTCGTCATGCATGGCACGCAGTCTTTACCGTTCTGTAACTACGTGCTTCACCAAAGGTAACATGTTTTCGTTAGCGGCATTAAGGATAAACAAAAATTTCGAGGTAAGGGGACAGCATACAATGGCACAAGGACGGAGCACAAGCATAAATTACCATTCGTATTCGCCACAAACTACACTCACCCCACCTAGCACCGTTCGGGAACAAATGTATTTCTATAAGTATCTGTATTCCGGAATACTTTTTCGGCATTTCTGCAGAAGTAACTCAGAGACATCACGTTGCATAAACAACAAATGTGCTTCAGTATCTGTATTTCGGACCTTAAAATACGTGGGTCTTAGTATTTGTATTCCCGAATACTTTCTGGAGTATCTCCGCTCAGCCCTGATACTCTACTGCTACTCCAGCACATGTTCGTGCATGGCGTCTCAGCTAACTTGTACCAAAACTTAAAACAAGGTTGAGCTCTACGCGTGTCGAACCAACGCAGTACCGCTAACAGTCATATTGAGCCAGTCAGGGTATTGGGCGACGTTCAAAACTGCCAAAAAATCATTAGCTAACTTTTCGCATATTACCTTGTGGTGAATTCCCAATAAAAACTTGTAGGCCGTGTTGAGAAATATGATATATCATATCCTGTGTTTTCCATCGGAGTAGTCTTCGCGTATCTAGTTGTTTCAATCTATTAAGAAAGCGCGAGATAACAGAAAAAATATTTCGAGACTAATAACTCAGAGATCACAGTTTACCCGTGGGTAGTCACGTGGGATTTTCGGTGAACCTCGCGCTTTATATAAAGCTTGATAAATTCGACACAAAAGGACTACCTCGATGAAAACTACATAATAAATTTTTCTTGATACGCACCGCAATTTGTTTGAACGGTTTACCCAAAATGATTAAATAAGAAGTTAACTAATCCAGTTTTATTAATAAGCCAGTTTGGCATACCCCAAAAAATAGGCTGCGTCGTTAGCACTTCCCAAATACATGCAACGCATTTTTAGGGACTTTCGCACTCGAGCACCTTTTGCTGGAACAGGAATAATGACACTGAAGGGCGCATGGCAATTTGTTTCTGTGGTTATATAAAGACGTCAAAAGGTCGCGGAACACTGTAATGTCACGTGACAACATGGTGTCGCGCTAAGTCACTATGTTACAATATATTTTCACCTAATATTGGTGTCAGGTTATGCCACCTGACGTGACGACACATTGCTACGTTATGGTATGAGATGAAGTCATGTAACCTAATGATGTCAGTGCCACGTGACCTTATATCTGACGTTAAGTGTCATTTCAAGATGTCACCTGATGTGACGTTACCGCGTGACGCGCTTCACGAGACACTGTGACGCCCCTGTGTCACGTGTCGTCACCGTGTCCCGTAACGTCAGGATGTCGCCCAAGGTCAGGATGCTACGTGACGTTATAGGTCACAATGTTGCGTCAAACTACAGGTTGAGTGAAGGGATCGATGGCTGTTTGAAGGGACGATTTAAATCGGTTTTTGAACGTACCATGCTAAAGGTGTACGTTGAGCTGACCGAAGAACGTCCATTAAAATGATACAAGATTCACCGAACAAAGTTTCAAGAGTAGTAAGTTAGAAATGAAAAACTTGGATCCCTACCAACGGTGTCCCTGTGATCACCAAAGGCGTCTGAGTGGTGCAACTGCCGTTGAATCTCGGCATTGCTCTCCGCGTCGACAAGGGCGGGGGGGGGGGGGGGGGGCGGCTGTGGAAGGCACCGAGTACCGCATTTTTCAGCATTAACTTGGTGATGAAAGCATTGTTGTCTGTGGCTTTTTTTGGAGCTTTCACTCCTCGTTGAGGCGCGTCACCCGACGTAGAGTTTTAAGAGAGTCCGGAGGTCGCCGCCAAAGCTCCTTTCGAAAACGTCCGCGGACGTCCTTCGTCCTCTGACAGCCCCGTACCAGAGAGCAACCTTCATTCGCTCTTGTTAAACTAAGAGCATCATGAAGATGACTTGCATCCCTAAGCAGCGCGGATAAAGTTGCAGTCAAGAAAAGAAACGCGGTAAAAACAAGAGACTGCAAAGCAGACGACATTAGCCGAAAATAATTGTCGAAACGAATAAAACGAGAAACAAATCTATTTTGTTGTTCTCGTTTCATCTTCAATTTTTATATTTTAATGTTAAAATAAAATAATATTGTACTGAAAATTCGCGGAAAAAAAACCCACAAAAAACGAATCGCTTCTAGCTCCTAAACATCGTCTGCTGTATTGTCGAGGTCGAGGGAAGCGCCCGTCATGGCCGCCTGTAGAGAGCCTTAGCTTGAAGAGAGGGTCCATCTCAAACCATGGTTAGCGTTTGCAATTTGATGGCTGACGCCTTCTGCGGGGATCGGTGCAAGTGCGCATGCACTGCGTTTTCGCGTGGCTTGAGGAAAAGCAGGCGAAAGGGCGGAGACGTTTGCAGACGGTCAACACATTCGGCACCTCCTCGCAGCTCGTCTTGCAAATGCTACCCATACACCACGTGACCCCGAACGAGCAGTTAGAAACTCTCTGTAACACTGGCTCTCTAGCCGCCTGCGATCTTACGTGTCGCCATCTGTCGGTTGTTGCGCCAATCAGATGCCTTTCCGTAGCAGACGGACGCTGTAGGTAGAGATTTGAAGCTTTTCATTCTTAACTTTTTACTCGGGAAAACTTGTTCAGTGAAATACGTATGCCATTAACTTACGTTCTTTGCCACCTCTGTACGAATTCTTGGCTCAATACCTTCAAAAGCGGATTTATCTGGTCCCTTTGCTTCGCGCTCTATATCCTTAGGTCAATGTCATAGTGTCACGTGACGTCACCATGTAAAGTACCGACATGGCGTCAAGCGACGTGATGTCCCATCACGTCGCGTACCGGGCAGCAAGAAGTTTTAAACGCTGGGCAGTGTTCTGCCTCCTCCATCATCATGACAGCCTCCTCCGCGCAGGATTTCCCTCAAATTTCCTTCGAACTACCCACCAGCGACTCTTGGCAACCTCTTACTAACATACCTAAAACATTTTTTAAAATTTAATTTCTTTTATTCCATGTGAACAATACTGCCCACTATTTAAAACTTCTCGCTACCCGGTACGATGCAGAAGTAGTCCTCACGTGAAGAATGAGGATGAGACAGCTTTGAAAGCGTGTGAACAATCCAGACCCTCCATAAGGGTGTTCTATCAATTACTCGAAAAAATTCGTCAACTGCCAAGACCGACCTATTTCATTCGGTTATGTTGCGGTGACGAGACAGGAAGATATCTGAATGTTCGTCTCAAGAACCACTTTCTGCAAGTCTCAAAAGTCTCCTCTGACTCGTATCATCACATAGTCATGCATGCATGCACCTGCCCTGACTGCGCCCCCCCCCCCCACCCTTCCCCCATTTCATCAAAACAGAAGCCCTAGGCACACACAGAAGCAAGTTAGGAGGAGGACCGATTGAATCTTGCAAGATCAAGCGGTCCTTCAACAATGTGTCCAGGCCTTCACTTTCGCTTTCGACGGCAGAGCTAAATTTCTTAGCGCCCGAGCTGTTACAGCAACCTCTTTTTTTATTTGTCATCTCCAACTTAATGTCTTCTTATCTTTGTCTCCACCTTAATTTCTTCTGATCTTTTTTTCCTTTTCTTTTGCCTATAGGAATACCGATGAATATCAGTAGATATCGTCGCTCATTGAAATAATTGTGCCTGTCTGCGTTCGTCCCTCTAAACACTTTTATTCGCCCTTTGTTTGTGTCTTGTTAAAACTAACGAGGGAAATAGGTGCAGTATGCAAGAGTAACATTGGAAGCTGCGAGTCATACGTGAAATTACACCTAGCGAAAAACATAATTTTAGTGCGAAATAGAACTATGCGACCCAATCGCCTGTAGTAAATGAATTCGCAGTTTTCGAAATAGTTTAAAATAGTAGATATGTCTTTGTGCAACATCTGTTGCATGTACTCACGTGAGCTGAGTACAGTGTAAAACCTTGATAATTATGCAAACGTGAATCAATAAAAATGTACTAATTTTGACAAAACTTATTTTTCTTCTTCGCAGGAATGCGTGGGTAAATTGGTCAAACGCCGATCCCCTAATATGCTTTGGCTGCACACCTGATGTAGTCAGTAAGCTGAGCAGATGGCAGTCGGGTTGAGATATCTGGGCAGTATTTCGGTCTCTGGTAGCAGAGGTCAATCCAGACACCACTGACACTGCATATAAAACTGTCAGATGTGATTGATGTCATGGCAGCAAGGTTGGGGTTTTTCTTCCTTTTTATGATGAAAATAAAATGATACTTTCTAGCTTTTGCTGTGTATTATAGATGAACTACAGCCGGTGCTTTCGATCAATTAAAATAATGGAGACCTGCGGTGTCATCATGGAAATAACACCGCGTGTCAGAAACGGGAAAACAGACAAAAACAAACGGGCCTGTTGATCAAATTCCTCTTAGCTCCACCTCGTGTTTAGACGCCGTTCTTTTGGATTCTCATAATGCCCAAATATCGCAAAGTGGGCTAAGAAATTCACCTTGGACGTCAAACCGAGTTTTGGAATGCTCGGTATTATCAAAAGCCTTCAGATCATTCAAATGCTGGCTTTGCATTATAGACCTATTGCTATAGACCTTTCCAAAAAAGGACACTTGGCAGGTTCCATTTTCAGTGTTCGTGCGTATGGCGCGTGATTTGCTCGCTTTCCGAAGCGACGAACGTGCGCGTTCTGGACTGTGATTTAACACGTGTGGACTGTGATTTTTGTAAACAGTGGAAACGTCTATATTACCCAAGCATAAAGGAGAATGCAGGGATTGGTGTTCCACGCGCCGCACGTGCGGGCGTCAGCAGTAGTAACTTTTCTAAAGCAAATACATAAAACAAATTCCATCTTGCATGCGCGTTTGTCAATCCTTTATTTTAGTTATTTACTTCGAATCTTTTATACGCGTGAGAAAGACACGTTGAAGGGAATGTCATCACCAGGTGTTGACTGCCGCTGTCATCACGTGGTAACAGCCACGTGATCTTGGCGGGTTACAGCTACATCTGACAGAGGGCGGTAGGCGCTATGGGATTTGAATTGCGGCGCGGGAAAGTGGATTTGCGGGGCGTCAGTGCTGCGGCCACATGGGGGTAATATTTGAATCGCTGCGCGGTAAATGTTTCATTTGTTAAAAGAAGTTCTGCAGCGGCTGGGATCGACCCCGGTACATTGTGCACAGCAGTAAGACACTCTACAGCCTTTGCTTCCTTGACATCTTAACTCGTGCTAGTTATCCCTATGTCGCGCGGGCGAAATTCAGATCACATGCTGAAGCTGTCCTGCTGCTTGACTTTGTAACCTGGTTAAAATAAATAAAAACGTAAATCGAAGTTGTACGGGTCAATCATCATCAATCAGGTGTTATTCCTGCGCTAATGTTGCTCGTATTCCTATCGCGTGATTTCGCGCGTGATTCAAACAGTCCTCGCGGACTCGTCACCTCGTGGGCCCCCCATCTGTCGCATTGGGGTTTGGACCGTCACTTGTGCGACGGAGGTCGATCTGCAAAGATGCTCGTGCGTGAACGTCTGGATGACTGCGCAGAACAGACTCGATGGAGCGATGCCTGGGGCCAGATTTCCTAAACTTTCTTACGACAAAAAAGTTTGTAAATTTATCTTACGATAAAGTTACGAACGTTTGAGTATTCCCGAAGCAAAATGTTCGTCAGTTTTGCGTAAGTTACGGATTTTGTCGTAACTTACGCAAACTTACGAAATTTTGCTTCGGGAATACTCAAACGTTCGTAACTTTATCGTAAGATAAATTTACAAACTTTTTTGTCGTAAGAAAGTTTAGGGAATCTTGCCTTTCAGCTGCACATCAAAAAGCAAACAATACGTTTTAGTTCTTGCGTTCAATCTGCTGGTGGACCTCGTAGTTTTTGGCAAGTTCATTTTGTATAAAGTGAACCCCATTGTGTTCGGTATAATATCCCACGTCTACGAGCGTTTCAAGGGGCGAAACAAGGAGTGGGAATCGCACCAGCAGCCCTTTGTGCTTTTATCACAATGGTCGGTCAAGTTGTTGACCAAAGTAACCGCGTCGGAGACGACGGACGTGGTGGAATTTATTTCGGATACGCTGAAGACCATCACACGTGCGATGCGTTGTAAGCACCACATTGAAGCAACCTACATCCATTGCCTGACCACCGACGTTCTTCAATATCGTCTGCTCACCGTAAATACCGTAGACTCGTGGAAATAAAAAAAAAATCACTAAACCTAAGATGACTATGCGTGTGTGTCTTTATTTCTCTCCTGCGGTTGGTCGTGTCGCTCAAGAAAAGACTGGACCCCGATAGCGGTCCGGTCAGTCTGATATTCACCTACGAATAGATCGGTCGCGAAGAAGAAAAATGAGGGATCAGTTTACGTGAATCTATTCGCAAATGCCTCGTCGGAAATTTTCACGACAATAGTTTAAGCAAGTTCGAAGTACAATTTTCTCCTCCTATTATATTAAACGAACCGTACGAGGTAGTCCTAGAAGAACTGAATTTCCCATTTAGAATCAAAATGTGACGAGCCCATCCAAGGAGCTGTACTTGGTCAGGCCTACGGATGCCGGGAAAGTGGAAGGCACCAAAACGACACGAATACCGCCAAAGCAAGACTTTATCACGCTGGTGAAAAGCGGCCTGCGAAAGCCCTTTGGTCCCAAGACAATTTTCGAGTGAAGAGGGAAATGTGACTCTATAAGCTTCCAGAGAATTAACGCACTGCGCATGTCCGTTAACTGGTTAACCGGCCTTGCCCAGAGTGACTGCGCTGTAGAACGAGATAAAGTACAGTGCCTGTCCATTTTATCTATTTGAACGGGTTGCACCAGCACAATACGGTAAGAAACTGTGCTGGAAATGTTTAGATTTGATCATATCGAATGTACCCGTCTTCGACGTGAAAGAGACACGCGAGACGCTTGTTCCGGTCGATTATTTTCACCCTCCGTTTACACTATTTTTCTTTTTATCATTTCAAATACTACGCGAGCCGTCACTACCCAGTTTATCTATACGCGTGGCGATTATTTCGGCCTATACAATCGTCTTCGTGGCTATGATTGGTCTTGCCTCTTTCACCTTATGGACGTTAATTCTTGTGGTCGAATTGGTAACATCAACTGTCCAGCGGGCTATAGAAGAATTCATACCTAAACAGTGTCCAAGGAAATCAAAATTTCCTAAGTGGTTTCATCTGTCCTGAAATATATGTTTGTAAAAAGCAGCATTACCACAAACCCTATAAAAAGTCAAATTGTAAATATTGGTATCAGAGGTTTTCAGTCTGCAGAGCCATAGTTAAGAAGCTTTATTCTCGAGATGAAGCTCGTTATCACAGCTGTTTGGAAAACAATTTTAAAAAAGAACCAAGTTGCTTTTGGAATATGCTCGGGCCCAAAGTAATGATAGTGTCAGCACTTCTGTGTTAAAAATTGACGATAATAGTTTATGCAACGCCACAAGAAGTGAGCCAAGCATTGGCTAATCACTTTAGCTCTTGCTTTTCGGAACGTGACAGTATGCCTAATAATTTGAATTTGAGGGTTTTGCGGACTCCTTAGCATACCACAGTGTAACCCGGATGAGTGATGTGCTTGATACGGAAGCTCAAACCAAAACTTTCAACTGGCTTGATGTCATTCCTAATTTTATTATCAAAGGATCTGCTGAAATATTTATACCAATCCTGACACATATATTTAATCTGTCCTTACAATATGGGGTTTATCCTTCTCGGTGGAAAGTTTCAGTCGTAATACCAATCTTCAAGTCAGGAAATCCTTGTAATGTCATAATTTCCGCCCTGTGTCTCTTCTTTGTGGTTTCTCAAAGGTTTTTGAGATGGTGATGTATGAACGCTTGTACTCATATTTTAAATAAAAAAAATTTCACCTTTGCAACACGGATTCCTCAGGGGCATCAGTGGAGACGATTTAGCTACTTTCCTCGGTCATAGTGGTCCTGCAGTATGCAACCGTGTCAGGTGGACACAGTCTACTTTGACATGACCAAGGCCTTTGATAAGGTTGACCACCAGATACTTTTGTTGAAATTAAAAGAAGACGGACTATGCACCTTGTATTGCGCATGGTTTGAAAGTTACCTTTCAAATCGCCAAAATTTTGTTAGATTTTTAAATTGTGTGTCAGAGACATAAGCATCTTTATCTGGCGTACCCCAAGGTTGTAACCTTGGACCACTCCTGTTTTTAATATATGTTAACGACCTCCATCTCTCCATCAGAAACTCGAAAGTGCTAATTTTCGCCGATGACTTTAAACTTTTCCGTGTGGTCGACAATGTAAATGACTGTATTCAGATACAAAATGACATCCGCTCCGTTGAACATTGGTGCATAAAAAATAGGCTTCAACTGAATCAAAACAAAACTGTAGTAATGTCCCTTACTAGGAAAAGGGGAGCATAGTCTTCGACTACACTATATTGAAGAGCAAGTGCTGCGGGTTGTCTATGTACGGAATCTTGGTGTCTTTGTGGACTCGAGATTAGATTTTCGCCTCCACGTCTCTCGCATTGTTGGTCAAGGACTTCGCCAACTGGGTGTGATTTCGCGGCTGACAAAAAAATTTCGTCGCTCTGAGTTGCTTTTATGTCTGTATTGTGCTTTGGTTAAATCGCGCCTCGAGTTCACGTCTGTGGTTTGTAACTCTGTAATGATGTTGCATAGTAATCTTATTGAAACGTGCAGCGTAAGTTTATAAGAATTTTATACGACCAATATATTGGCCGCCGCCGTTTCTACAATTACCATTCCCTGCTCACTGACCTCGGTCTAGTGCCTCTGCATGATCGACGAATTGCAAAAGACATGCATTTCCTGCGTCAAATTGTGCATGGTTCTCTTGATT
>JABSTQ010008654.1:0-31136 GCA_013358835.2 Ixodes persulcatus | reverse complement strand
CGAAAATGCAATAGAGCCTTCCCCATTAAGTGAGCATATTAAATTGACGTTGGCATGCCTTTGTTCTGGGCCAAACACATTCAGTGTATTAGATAATGCTTCCAGATCCCCTGGTACACTTTATGCTGCCTCCGAATCTGCATCTAAGCTCTTGAACAATGGCTAGACATCTTTGTCTGCCCAAGGCTTGAATCCAGTGCTGCTGCATACTTTTAACACAAGGTACACCTCCACAGCCATTCAACATTACTTATGCTCACTAACCATGAAGGACATACTAAGAGGCTGCTGTCATTTTCTTCAATAATCTCAATGTTTTAATCATGTGAGCTGTCGCAGCTTCAGCTTTAAGTAAGCTTTCCCTAACTCCTCATTATAATCAAACAATTTCTACATATACAATGTACCATCATTTATCTTTGTGCTATAGTGCATTAACAACTCATTTTTTTCGAATACCATCTTCGGCACACTCCCAGCTCTTCATGTTTCATGATTTGCGGGCATTTGACTCATGTTGCTGATGTAAATTTGTTTTTCCATATGCCACCCCACAGTGTAAAGTGGCAGCAGGTTTTCTTGCATAAAAATAAATGAATGGATGGATTTTGAAAATTTGTGTTAGCTGATTACTCTCAGTTATATGCCGGGCAGTTTTCTATGTTTGTTGCATACAGTCGACTATTGATAATTTATAGTTTGTGACAGATTAAGAAACCAGTATATGCTCCGTCTCCAGCATTCGCTCATCGCCTTCCGCCGGGCTCTGGCTAAAATGCATGACAATCTGTTATCAAAGACAGAGAGGTTGCACTCGAGGCAGAACATCTGGGTTCATAATGTGTCACAGACTATAAGAGGTCAACATGTTTCCCTTCTAATTTTATGTGAATTAGCTTGCATACTGTGCCTTGGTGTGAACAATGTATACTCTGTTTCACCTCATGATGTAGCGCAAGTAAGGCTACAAGCGCGAGCTCCTCGCTCTAGGGCACATCTCGGCGGCACAAGCTCTCGTGCGTTAAGAGCAGCTCCCAACGCTATGAGCTCGCGCTTCTAGCCTTCTGTGCGGTACAACATAAGGTGAAATGGAGCATAGCAGGTTCCAACGTCCAAGGGTGTGGCCATCAGCACCAATGGCCCTTGTGGACATTTAAAGGTCTAAGGCGAGTACTGCTAGGGCAACTCCAACAAGTGTTTTAGCATATACCCTCAACATTGAGTAACACTTGATCTGGTCTTTTTTACTGCAATAGCATTTAGTGGGACACTTCGTGGGTTCAGCGCCGTCTGCCGCACTCTATATTGACGCAAGCCATTTTCGACACGTCGCTAAAAGATTCCACATTGACGTCACATTGCTCGACAAGACTTTGACATGACGCCGCACATCACGTCACCTGTTACCTGGCATCAGCTGGCACCATGACGTGACATTGTCATGTCAAAGAACGTTGCACAGTGGCGCCGCGCGATGTAATGACATCAGGCGACAATGTGAGTCATGTGATGTCATGACGTCACGCGACACTGTGACGTCACGTGACAATATGTCGTCACGTAACACCATGACAGCTCACAAACACAAACATGAGACTGCTGATAATAAAAACAATAAAATCAAAGCAACTTTGCCAATGATGCCCGAAAGGTTCCCGGGCCATAAAAGGAATAAAGCTAGGTGGGTGTTAAGTTGGCGAAACCACGAGCATGAAGCTAGATGGAGCTACAGGCTTCAAATCTGAGTGCGCGCTTTTGGAAGTGTTCTTCAGTGACCACATGGCAGTGGTAGTTTGTGTCCAATAACATTGCACAAGACGTTCAGGCAGCCACACCAATGATAGTGAATGGTCCATGTATACACATGCAGTTTCGTCGTTCCCTAGATTCAAACTTGGGCTCGCGATTTTCTATGTGTTCTTCAATTACCACGAGGCAGTCCAAATTTGTGTTCAATAAAATTGTTTATTAGTTTCACGAAATGCTTTATACTTCATACACCCTCATTGGTTTTAAAACACTATGGAATTTTGTCTCGTGTGTTGCTCGGTTTAATACGAAACACCTTTATGGTGTGCGCTCGCACCTTTACTGTTCATTCAGTCCACCTGCTGCAAAATGACACCGTAGTGGCTCCGACGTCACACCTCTGCTGTCACAGTGTGTCCCCTTATGGGTACCGTAAGCGTTTTTTTAGGCTGCCTGTGTTTCTGTTCCACAAGTTCCATCATGTATCCATTTGTCGGGAGTTTTCAAAGAATGCGAGATAAGCTTTCTGTTTTGTAGCCCTTGTCCAGACCAAAGCTGCTTAAAAAATTGGCAGATGCACCTAAGAAGGCATGGACTACTTATGTTAGCTCATATTGTCCACAGCACTACATCTCATATATCTAATAGTTCATTCAAATATTTGCACTTTAAGGACGACCCGGCTGCTCATGGGCTAAGGCAAGGACATGCAGGAGGAGCGGAAGCATTCTGTAGAAGGGATCTAAGAGAAAGTGGCCTCACAAGCACCAATAAACATTACCTAGGTTGGAAAAAAAGGCTTGTTGAGATAGTGTTTATATTTTTAGCTCCAGAGAAAGAAGATCCCCGGCAAAAGGTGAGGTTGTGCTAATGTTTCTTCACATCTTTTTTCACACGCACAGTCGGCTGCTGTCACTCAAACAATAATCCATTGCATGCGGTGTGCAAATTCATCTGCTCTTTGCGCACCTTGTGTTTGTTTACCCTCCAAAATCCACCCACATACTTTTGCTTCACCACGATCTCAACCAATGACAGCGCTTGCTTGGCTGCCTTGTCATTGCACCTCTTTTGCGCATTCATAATGTTGTCCATTGATTGGTGTACCCCTCCTTGCATTCCTGCATTCCAAGGACACATACTTAGGCAATTACTCCTTGCATTTGGACCCCTTATTCACCACTGTCTGGTGCAAGATGGGCCAGCCTTGCACAGTTCCAAAAAGATGTAAGGCTACAAAGCCAGCTCACACACCATGTCTCGGTGCCTTGCACTTTGAGGCCATTGGCCTAGGCCCTATGGTACGCTTGTTGATATCTGCACTTGCAATTGAGTAAGAAAGGAGAGGAAAGGGGGAGGGCAGCCTAAGGTGAGTACTGTTAGAACAACTCTGACACCCGCTGTAGGGTATCTCAACCAGTTTATAATTCTGACGCACATGAGTTTCATCGTCGCTGAATCAGGAAAACCATAAATCGCGAATTGGCATTCAGTTTCTGCACAGGTGAGTGCTTGCTCCATTCGCCGAATTAAAGTATAATGGGCCAGATATATTTTGCCGACACGTGCGTGCGTGCGTGCGTGCGTGACCATACCATACACCAACTCGCTTAAGGGCCGCCCACACTAGCGAGAAAACGCGAAAACGACTGCGAAAAACCAGGACATCCGTGCTGCTTATATCGCGTGCCAAGATGATTCCTTGAATTGGATTCCATGCTTTATACGAAGCACAGATGTGCCGGTTTCTCGCAGTCGTTTTCGCGTTTTCTCGCTAGTGTGGGCGGCCCTTTAGCCTGTGTGGCGCGCCGTCGGGATGCGGCAGCGGTCACGCAAAGTGCGTACGAACACTCGCGCAAGGAAAGCTGCGCCTCATGCAACTTAACGTAGTCGGGCGTGAAGACGAAGCGGTGGAATTTCTACAGTTCGGTTCGCACGTACAGGATCAATCGATCGCGTAATGTGCAGCCGTACGACGGAGAGAACACGTACGAGACATAAGAAACTCGCCCGCGTTTAACAGCATACAAGTTGGCGAGCTCGATCGACGCTTCACAACGCGCCCCACTCGGGACTCGGGCATACGTCGCAAACAACTAACGATGTAGTGCCGCGACGCGAAGAATAACGAGGACGTCGGTCTGTCATTTAGCGATCAGCAGGAAAGCGGCTTCATTTCTATAACGTAAGTAACTTCGGCGCGATGAGCGGTTTCTTATGCCTAGCGTGCTACCGGGGCTGTAAGCAGAAAGCAGCCGTCTCGCTGGCCGCGCTTTGCAAGAAGCGTGCATGTTACTTACTGCTGGACCATCGATTGCCTTCAAATTCGCCAGTGTCATGGAATACATAGCTCGCGCCTACCTTTAAACGCGGCGTCGTAGTGATAGAAGCGGGCAGACGTAGTGGCGTGGTTCGCGTTGTCTGCTCCGCAGCGAGCGGTGAGGGGGGTGGCATCCAAACGACTTGGAACAGCCGCCGGTGGCGGTCACGTAACTTCAAGGGCCAATCAAACAATTTTACTCTTTCTCCATCCTCCTCTCCCTCTTTCTTTTCTTCCTCCAGTGCTAACCCATTCGCGGACGTCAAAATACGCCGCCGGGGTCTTTCCTTCCTTGGTCTTTTCTGCCACAGTTGTGTGACCTTGGGCAACGTGTTTCTTCTTGTTTATTTTTGGGCTTATTTAAGGAGGTGTACTGAAAAATAAATCTTTAGCTGCGTTCGTAGTTTCGTGTCTGTCCTTCCTCTTTTTTTCCCCTCGCTCCAGGGTAACTATGGCAATCGTTTTGTTTCGCGCGTACTGCGTCTCGCCATGTCTAAGGAAGTCCCACACAAACACGTCCCATTCTATGTCACCACTGTCTTTGTCACGCTAGTACGACAAGATGGCCACTTTTTCACACATGTGACCGACGTTTGGCAACCGCGGTTACGCCATAGCAACGCTTAACTTTCAGAAAACCTATCAGGCTAGTGCAGAACGTAAAAAAACATTTTTGTTTTCTTGCTCCCCCCCCCAAAAAAAAAAAATTATAACAAACGCACTTTTAGGCTGCCGCATATACTTTCTCTGTGCATATATGCGTGTAATTTCAGGGTCGAAGTAAAATTACGCTGCTGGAGTAGTTCTTGAAAGTGGCGTCAATGTCTGACATGCATCACAAAAAAAAAAGATGTAATTGGGTTGTTATAGTGTCGGAGTAAAAAACTTTGAGGAAAGTTTGCAACCATTTGTGTGGCTTTTGTCGAACTTGTTCCGTCAATAAAAGCACAACTGCATGCCGGGTTTCGCGAATTAGAGCCCTCAGAAAGTGCAGAAATGGAGCTGTATGTTTGGACAAGGTCGGTGCGTCCTATACCTCCGCCAGCAGACTTGACATGTTGCAGCACGTCGATTACGAATTGGCCTATTCCGAGCCCATCAAAACCTATACCGATTTTTACCTTACCGTTATCCTTTTCCCGTTTAAAACAGACTCGAAACAAGCTTTACGCTTCGACCATTGTCTCTACGCGGCCCTATTTCAGCCTTACTCAAAGCAGTCTTTCCGCTTATACCCGACTGGCAAAGCAGGACTTGCCAGGCACGTAGCCAGGATTTTGTTTGGGGGGGGGGGGGGGGGGCGCCCATGGCAAAATGCTGTATGAGGGGGAGAGGGGAGAGGAGGTCCCAGCAAAATGGAAGATTTCGGGAGAAGGGGGGGGGGGGGTGGGCCCCATGGGCCTCCCCCCTGGATACGTCCCTGGTTTTTGCTGTCATCGACGTAGGATGGCTTACATCCCAATTGTGCAATCCCAAAATAACAAGCAGTGCTTGTACTTCTGGGGTTACGCCCTCCGTCTCTTTGCCTTTGTATTGTTGGCTGTTTCTATTACCGGCTCTTTGTACTGCCGCCCATGCTCGCTTCGTAGAATGGAAATGACACTCCCGCTGGATTGCTGTCGCAAAACAAATAATATTCCTGCGAGAATCTCGATAGTGCGGTCTCACCACAACAGTGTTTGTTTTACTTGAATTGCATTATCGCAACATTGTTAGTTGTGTAATGACGGCAATCCAGTGGGGGTGTCATTTCTATTTTACGAAGCGAGTACGGGTGGCAGTGCAAAGAGCCGTTTGGCAAACGGCGTATGTGTAGGACCGTACACTCAGGTCCCTTATTAAAATATGGTAGCACTGGCATTCGTTCCAGTTCCCGACGTAAAGCATGCGAGGCTCTTTTTGTGCCAGGGATTTACGCCTGATTATAATGCAATTCAATGCAAAGGTGCAAGCGAGCTGGACAAGAATGACAATAATAGTCCCTGTAGAAGCACTGGAGAAGCACGTCAACAAGAGGCACAAAGGACAAACATAAATCTCCAAACACAGCTAGGTGACTGGTGCGCGACCGAAAAAATCCGCCTGGTCCGGGTATCAAACCAGGGACCTCTCCATTTCTAGTGGAGCGCTCTACCAACTGAGCTAACAAGGGGTTAGACGTCAGTAGAGCAAACAGGTTTTATCAGCTACCACCTGTCTAACCCCTACAAGGGTGAAAGGCTTGCATTTTAAAGGGATACTACAACGAAATTTCGGCGCTTATGTCTTGGTCTATTCGTGTTCAATGGAGCATTATCACATCAGACACACCAATCTCTTGTTGAAAAAGACACGAAAAGGAATTTTAAAACGAATTAAACCATTAGCAAAGAGCACCTGGTGGATGTCGCAGACGCCTCGTTTGTAATGCCCGTCTAGGAACCTTGACAGGTAGTGACGGTAACTGTCTCGCCTTCGGCCACGACGAGAGATGAGCTGAAGGAGGAACTCCCCTCTCTCCGAGACTCTCTTCTTTGTGTAAGCCAGAAGTCGCTATTGTCCCTCTACAAGATTATACAAGATTAACCCGTCACTCAAAATTCATACAAAGACAGTTTTGGGTTTACTTGCGGTGTCCCGATCGCTGGTGTGCTTCGGCTGCTTTCAGCGGATGCTACGAACCATCAGGGCCTATCCAAGGCCGTGTGAATGTCACGTGACCTTGGAGAGGGGGCACAGCGATGCGCGGAAAGCGTATCACGAGCTACGTCCACAGAACGGGATTGGCTGGGATAGCTCGCAGCGTCCGCTGCGTCCGGACGTAAGGTCCCGAGATAAACTACGTCACGATTGCTGCGGATGTGACGTGGTCTCCGCTGGCTGCTGTTCGAGCGTTTGCCAGAGTGGGCCGTTTATAACGATAAATACAGCCATCAGGCTCAAAATAGAAACGTGCGATTGTCATTTGCGGATATTGTGGATCATATTCAACCTATTTTTGAACACGACGGGGATATTTCAAATTTCGTTGAAGTATCCCTTTAAGGTTATGATTATAATGCAATTAAATGCAAAGGTGCAAGCGAGCTGGACAAGAATGGCAAAAATAATCCCTGTAGAAGCACTGGAGAAGCACGTCAACAAGAGGCACAAAGGACAAACATAAATCTCCAAACACAGCTAGGTGACTGGTGCGCGACCGAAAAAATCCGCCTGGTCCGGGTATCAAACCCGGGACCTCTCCATTTCCAGTGCAGCGCTCTACCAACTCAGCTAACAAGGGGTTAGACGTCCGTAGAGCACACAGGTTTTATCAGCTACCACCTGTCTAACCCCTACAAGGGTGAAAGGCTTGCATTTTAAGGTTATGTTTATAATACAATTAAATGCAAAGGTGCAAGCGAGCTGAACAAGAATGAAGAATCACGGCGTTTGAGGCGTCACCACTAGGCTTCATTATTTGAACAGTGGAACCAACATGGAAACCGAGAACAACGGGCAGAGGACCACATGCAGTCTTGACACCGAAATATGAACGCAATATCAGAGGGGGTCCTCCCGAACGATTAGTTTCATTGACTTGATCAAGAAAGGTGAGGCCTTAACAATTATATTTTTGCTGCAACTCGGAAATGGTGGTGACGTGCGGGCCAGGGGACACAAGCAGATCAGCAAAGATCGCAAACTAGATGAACAAGGCTAAGGTGTCAGCGTTGTGAAGGTGTGATTTCTTTTTAGAGCGCAGCTCTTAGGCGCCGTTTCCGGCTTGAGCGGCGTTGGCGTCGCCGTCGGCGTCGGCGTAACCGCGCGGTGCATTATGGGAAATGTCAAAAATAATGCACCGCGCGAGCCCCTCCCCCGGGGTCACGTGACATCGGGGGGGGGGGGGGGGTCACGTGACCCTCCCCGAGCACACATGACCCCCAGGTCACGTGACCCCCGAGGTCACGTGATACCCCCCCCCCCCCAGTCACATGACCCCCCCGGAGGAGATTGAAGAATGAGGGGAGGAGGAGGATAAGGAGGTGAGGAGGAGCGACGAGGGGTATACCCTCCCCTCAGTGCCCTTCCATCATCCTCCTCAAGAGCTGCGCTCTAATTCGTCGTTACAGAGAGTTGTAAACGGTTTTCACTTTTTTGACGTCCTGAACAAAGCAATGGCATTTTCCGGTCTCTGAATATTTTGTGTACACAAAGATTGTATGACTGAAATTGTAAATAAAAAATGGAGTCACACCTGCAGCCCTGTCTTCCCGGTCTAGTTTATCACCCGTAAATATTTTTTATTGCGAAAAGTTTGTTCTGCAGAGGCGTATATAATGGTTTATTTTCAAGAACCTGTTTGAAAAGATGGCTAATGTAGAAATACATTACGTGGATAAATATTTTATAGAAACGCATGTTTGTGGAATGCATTGTGATACAAGAAATACATATTGAACTTTTTTTAAACCCGGAAATGTATTCAGACGAAAGGTAGGGTGCAGAAGACTGTTAGGAAACGGGTTGAGATGTACAGGGCGTTTTAGGAATGGGTTTTAAGGTGACGGGTTGGAATGCAAATGGCTTCTTTAAAATGGGCCGTAATTATTTTAAACAGGAATGGCTTGTTTCGGGCTACACCCGACAATGGGCAGTATGCCGAATTGCAGCGCCCCTAGCGGTTCAGGTGCACTTTGGGAGCGGGAGACTGTCAACGGGTAGTTTTGGTTTCGTTTTCGCTGGGTTGTGCATGTGTCGTTTGCTATCGTCTCAGCATCGCCATTGCTCACGTCCTTCTGGATTGCTCCACACAGAAGTGCAATACAATCAGTTCCCTTTTCTTCTCGTCGCTACATTTCAGATACGGCGAATAACGAAACAGTTGTGATTTTGCTGGCATGGGGAGCGAGCGAACACGCTGCCACGGCGAAGTAAAGGGAACGCAGATCGACGTACGCCAAACGCCGTGCCAGCTCACAGCGCGCATTTGTTTGAAACCTCGAGAAGATTAACTCTGTCTAGTGCTCCAGTTTTATAACACCCTTGCTTCGCAGATCGCTATTCTCAATCAGGTTAAAGCGGCACATGACAAACCTCGCTGTGCGAGAATGCGTTCACGCGCGAACATGCAGCTCTTGTTACGTCGCTGTGAGGAAATTGGATACGGGAATGATGAAAACACAGTCACGGTGTCGATGTGCCCATACCGTTGAATGTGCAGCAATATCTCGGCCCTAACGTGTGTTATGTCGCATGACGGGAAACAGCTGTCTGTATATCCTATAAGATAATCGCCAGCTTAATGAAACACGAAGACTTGGGGATAATAGCTTTATACCTAAGGAACCTGCACATTCACGACGAGAAGAAAAAGGCGCTTACTGTATCGCGTGTAAGTGTGCGGATGATAGCAGACGACAGATACACAACCCGGCGAAACAGAAACCGAAACTACCCGTTGACGGTCTCCTGCTCCCAGAGTGCACCTTAACCGTGAGGGGCGCTGCTATGTTGCATATTTCCTATTGGCCATATCCAGCCTTCAATAAGCGAAGAAAGTGAAAGACCAATAATTGACGTTACCGGCGCGTGCTGCCTGCGAGGAATCCAGGAGACATTTTTATCCGGCACGACAATGCTCGCTCTTACACAAGCACGACCTATGAAAACTTTTTCCAACATCCTTCTCGCCAACCTTCCGATTTCCCCCTCTCCCACTCTGCTCTCTCGACGACGGGGGACTCCTTTTGTTGGGGTGGGACAAGCCGGGATAAGCTCATTATGTGGGGTTCACTAGGGGATCGGCGGTGGCGGGGTTGGGGGAGGAGGGGGGGGGGGGCGATTTTGTACCTTCGAGGCCTCAAATAACGCGGGCGAATCTTTTCTTTTGTCGCATTTCCACTTCTCCGCTTCCACAAATTATGAATGTGGTAGGTTGGTCCAGTGGCTTAGAGCTCACATTTTGAAAGGAACCGAAAATCAAAACGGACCAGTACAAGCTGAACTATGCAAGATGCATGAAGAGAGCCTGTCATAATGAAAATGAACTGCTCTAATGTGGTAAGTCGGGTCAGTCGGTTCATAATTTTTCATCCCCTTTTGAAACCCTCCGAAAAAACAAGAAACCAGGACAAGCTGAGTGTCGCAAGACGTATTGTCCAGGTTGTCCCGGTTTTTTATGTCCTTTCGGCGCTCCTCAAAACGCACAATGTTTGGTTTCTATAAACGCTGTTTGTATTTTTGCACAGAAATAAGACAAAAATACGTAATAATTTTTCACACCAGTGCAATGCAATAGACACTTCTATTTCCAACAAGCTGCTTTCCCCCATGCTTCCATGTCATCCTGCAGGCCGCGAATGTTTGGGCCCAGTGATTAAAACATTTACATCTAAATTGACATGCATTATAAATCTCGTACTTTCTCTTAGAAGCAGCATATTAATGCACATGAATTCCCCCAGCGTCTTGCCTTCTAATCGCGTGGAAGGAAAATGGAAATACCCCGGGCATGATTTGTTCAGAAGGCTAGATTCAATGTCGCCTATAATTTCTACAAACTCCCTGACTAAACTCATGTTTAAAAACAAACCGGAGCGCCCCTAGCGGACGCCACCGGCGCGGCGCATGCCCGATGGAGTCTGGGCAAGAAGCTCGCTGTCGCCCATAAACAAACCATTGAAATGCGATGTTGTCGGCGTCGGTGTGAGTCCCCCTGCCCATTTTCGCGTTCGAATCGTTGATGCTACGTCTTCCTGGCAATGTCTGATTACTTGAGCGGCCTCAGCGAAATTACCGAGGCTCGTTACACCCCTAAACGTCGCGTGAAAAATGTGACATGCGGCGATTCATTCCGCGTGGACGCCGCAGAATGTACGCTAAAACCTGATTCGCATGATGAGATTTCGCTAGAAATTTTCAGTCGCGACGGCGCTCGGGCTGCAAAAGAGTGAACCGTAGTTGGGATAGTCGACGTCGATACTAAACATCGCAAGCAGAATCGGACTAAGTGAATTAGCAGGCATTACAAGCAGGGGCGGATTTAGAGGGGGGGTCCGGATGTCCTGACCCCCCTCTTGATTTCTGCATGTGTAAAATTTAGGGCGTAAAACGAAGGAGAGGGGGAGGGGGTTCCTAAACATATGGTACGCTGACACACACCTGACCCCCCCCCCCCCCCCCCCCTCAGGAAATTCCTGCATCCGCCCCTGATTACAAGTCGGTGATGGCCACTGGTAACAGTGATCAACATCTCCTTGTATCTTCCGTTTACATCGAGCCTGCTTACCAGCCTTCAGACTTAAGTCTTTTGACGCCTGCATTTACTTCTTATCGCAAGTACCCGGCCAACATTTGGTCTGCGGGCCGATGTCATCTAAAAGAGCAGACGACAGCAGAAGCGTTTGAAAGAGCAGACGGCAGTTCGAACGATCAAGCGGCCGTTCGAGGTTGAAGACGCACTGAACGTAGTCCGCAGGTTGTCCGTACAACTTGACGGTATTCCGGCGTTCATGTTGTAACAAAACAAATAAATCTGATGACCACAAGTGTCCGTGAATTCAACCCAAAGTGCTTACCGCCCAAGCAATCGTGACCCGACGGTATCTGGTTTTCCCTTTTCACTGCACATATCCTCGTTTTCGGACGAACCGTGCACATGACAACTGCAATCCTTTCTCGACTCGCTTGGTACAGCCCCAGTCGCGGCGTTTTGACGAGAAGGCGGGTTTTTGTCAGGTTCCTTTCAAAGCAACGCAGGAATACACGTCTCACATGGGGACTTCCGCCCACAGCCCCAGACCGGAAGTGCGCCCGACGTGCCACCACCGCGCCATGTCGTAACAGAGATGAGTTCCTGCATACCCTGGAGTCCTTTCTTCAAGAAGCAAGGTTTTGGTAGATATTCGTTGCTCGGCCGCTATTCTTTTAGTGGCGCGGACAAAAAAAGAGACAGAGAGAGAGAGGGAGAACGCAACACTTTCCGCAGGCTGATTGTTTTATTTTTTTTTTTTGCGATTGCGACATTTTGTCGGTGTAAACAATTTTACACACTTCCCACAAATATTTCATCGTCAACGACAGTTCTAAAGTATTACGCACTGCCTCGGGTGCTTTGACCTTACGCACTGGAGCGTCAAAGGAGCGAGTATTTCCGCAAAATAAATACGAGGACCTATTTATCCCTTTGAATCGATCACTTCTGTGGCATCACGATGAACACACTTTCATCATGAAATCATAACAAATATTGATTGGGTCCCAACAGTAGAGCCACCTTATTTAGGTTGCAAATAAACTGAACGTCGTTCATGCGATGTGTTTACGTCCACGTTCGAATGTGTTGAGAATAAGTAGCCAAAAAGCGCAGTCTGCAGGCTGATTCATGGAGTGGCCTGATATCTCCCAAACTCGGAAAAGGGGGGGGGGGGGGGGGGGGGGAGAGAGAAATGGGTGGTTGTTGTGGGAAGGTGATAACATTTATTCTCACCCAGGAGAGTCGCCGGTCATTAAAAAGTCGACTCGCTCCTAACGGGAAAGCCTGTGGGGCCACATCTATAGCAACTATGAGTAAAGTGTGGTACTCAGCTAGGTTACTGAGAAGTTGTGATAGTGCAAACGATGGGACGCTGTGTAGGCGGATGAAGCAAAGACCTATCTTACGACTGCGCTGCCTTCATTAAAAGTCAGAATTTCGGTTTGCTTCTTCTACGTTCCTGACGCCAATCTTTCCAATATTGGATAAATCCGGAACAGCGTTGATCTCGCGAGCCCGCGCCAATATTTAAATGCCTTTATCAAGTTATAAAACAGTCATCAAGCAGATGTAAGGAAGAATAAATACGCAAAATAGTGCAAAATGGTAATGAACAACCTATTAGAGGGGATATACGTTTCGAACAGTAATGAAGAGATTTGGGAAAGCCACTTGATTTATATGTTTCGGAAAGAAATGGATTATCGACGACCTGAACCCTTTATTGCGCAAGACAACTCTTGTGCAGACACGGGAATGGTTCCAGCAAACGCGCGATGCCAGAGGGCAGCTGCTGGAACGATCCCAGCATACCGCGGCCCCTCGATCTCCACCGACCGAGCGGCCTCGGGCCTGCAGCTCATGGAAAAAAGCGTTCGGTCGCGCTGAGTCTCGCGGATTGAGCGTGCCCGCGTCAACGAGGGGAAGACACCAGGAAGTCTCAAGGTCGTTGTGGCGCTCGCAGCTAGCCGCTCATTTTGAGCTTTTTGAGGATTATTCCTACAGGAAAAGCCAAAACAAAAGAAGCCCCTGCCGTCACGTGACTTTTAGGAGAGGGTGAAAAGACAAGGGACGCGAGGGGCATTTTCCTACCTTGTGGAAAATGGTTTCGTAGGTCGGTCTTTAAAGCCCAGTACGCCTAAGACCGTTTTTAAACGTTCATCGAGCAACTTTGACGGTCGCCATTGCTTGGACACGAAGCGCGTGATTGGATCCGAGTCATCGCCGATCGCTGACGCAGCGGTCGTTTCCAATACGAGCCGAACCGAGTTCACGCCGAACGCTGACGCGGCTTTCGTGTCCCATACAACCTCAGAGTGCGTGCTCAAGCCAACGTGGACAGGCAATGGCGCGCACTTCCTCCATACTCCAGTAGTCTTGGACTGGCACCGAGAGATTTCTCGTGGAAACGTAAAATCTAAAAAATCTGATGCGTCAAGTTTCCCGGAATGTTTTTAGGCGATCCAATCGACGCAATATGCAAAAGAAAGCTCGGCAAATGGCGAAACTGAAAATATATAAAAAAAATTAAAAAAAGTGGTCGCACTATGACACAGTGCGTGACGTACGCATGTAAAATGTTGTCTCAGTCTCTCAAAGCAGTCCGTTTTATTTTACCACGCAAACACTTTTTTTTTAGTTTCTTAATTCGCCGAGCTCGACGTTTACACTGCAATTATTGTTTTTTTTTTTTTTTTGTTTTCAAGAGCTTTGTTTGAAAGTTGAGAAACTAGATTTTTCTACAGTGAGTGACTGACTATAAGAAAGGCACAAGTAACTCATCCGGGATGGCAACTACCCCAATATATTTGGTAATGATTGCGTTCTAATACCAAGAAACAAGACGTACCGCAGAGTAAATCATCAATATGTCTCACAAGAGGCCTCTCATAATTTCGGCAGCTTCACGACAAGAAGAAGTTATCCTAAAGTGTTTTGCCGCGAACATTTTTTTTTGTTTTGTTTAATGTGTATACTTGACGTTCATTATCTTTATTATACTTTTTAGAATTGTTGACCGACATCTTGAAAACCGCACGTTTAGCCGCATATAATGATCTTATTTTTTTAGCATTTCAATTTTACTATTTGAGCAGCTTTGGCAAAGTTTAGAAAGTGTCATTGTGCTACAATTCTCCTTAAGTATTTCCTGGCTTTAGTACTCATGGGGCATCCCTTAAAGGAAATTAATGTATGGTCACCTTTATAGAAATTCAAGCTTGATCATGCTGACAGGTACTGGTAAGCACGTAATCTGTGATAGGCTTTCCAGGTAAGAAGAAAAGAGCATCAGTTGAATGCTCGGGTCTCCGACCCTAGATACCTCGAATAAAGTTAGAAAGAAAAGAACTCTGGATCGCTCAGTCGGCAAAGCGCTTGGCCCACAATCTGAAGGTGGTGAGATCAATACTTGACGCTTAACTAAAGTTTTTATATATGCCGTTACGCTTTTTGCTGTTGTTACAGCGGGCTGTTACAGCCGGCCGCAACAGCCAAACGTCACAGAACTTCGTAAAAATCGGCTGATAAAACACATACGGTGTTAATAATGAAGATATGTACTCATCTACCACTAAATGTGATATTACGTATCGCGACACTGTGAAAGCGAACAAGAGATCTATCTTGTTCTCTATCTACCAATTTTCATGGAGTGCTCTAACGCTTTCCTGTAGCAGCCGGCTGCAACGGCCTGCCGTAATGGCTGGCTGTAATAGCCGAATGTAACACAAAATGTACACCGAAGAGCGTTACGCCCATAGGTGAACATATAAAAAGACTTCAGTCTCCTGCAGGATATGAACCGACCCCCTTGAGATCGTGAGCCAAGTGCTTTGCCAACCGAGCTATCCAGGGTTCCTTTTTGTCTACTTTTTGGTAAGAAAAACATTAATTGTTTCGTATTTAGAAGATTACAAGTGCGTTATATACCATTTGATGCACATGATGAATTAAAATCGTTGTTTCACGTATGATGGAGCCATAGAGTTATTATAATGTACGCTAGAGATTCAAGTGGCGCTAGTGTGCTGACGTAAATTGAAGCAGACAGCAACCAGTCGAAAATAAACTTCCGGTAATGCATTTCTATTGGAAAGAGTGAATGCATTTTCTCCTCGATCATATTCTCATTTTCTCGATCATAAGAGCAAATATCCCGAATAATTCGTACGTACTAGGTAGCTTGGAACATTTCTCTGTCAGGCCGATGAAATAATTGGTCAGTTACGGCGTTTATCTTTCAAATTCATCGCATTAAAAACGGTGCATTAAAGGCCCCGTACGTGTATTTATGTGCACTGTCGGACAGTGTTAGCGCGAACACGACGTCGGCGCTTTTCAGCATGAGGGATATACGTGCCAAACGAACGAAGGACATCCGGAAATTAGGGGAGACGGCAAGAGCTACGCAGTAACACTGGATCAGTCACTATCCGTGCATGTACAATCAAAATAAATTGAAGGCCACGTAAGATAATTCGATTTTAAATAAGTAAGTACCGCTTTGTTCTTTCTACTCGTGAAGGTGTGCGAACATGTTAGTTCTGCGTTGAAAGCATCACCCGCACGTTCGAAATCTTTGAGAACAAGAGCCCGACAAAAGCTGCCCGGCAAAGAAAACAATACGAAAAGACACCTTTCATAGCCCACGTACTTTATTCTTTATTTGAACGTTTTCATCCGCTCATGCACGACGAGGTCATTTTCATAAAGTGACAGGACTGGCATATTATGAATATATAAGCGTCGCCGGGATGCTGGCGAGCCTTGAACACACTCTGTATTCGTTTCGATTGTTATTTTGCTTTAAATCGTCGCTTGCTTTTACACACCTGCCGCGGAACACACGTTTGGGACTGACATGTAGCGAAGTTAAACATCACTTGCCGATGAAAACAAATGCGCCAACTAATGCAATTAGACTTTAACAATGTTAATCAAGGTACATAATATTCGGTACGATCCAAATAACCAAAACGTTCCGTGCTATTGTCCGGCGAAGAGACAAAATGCACGCGCGTTTTCTCATAGGAATGCAGAGGGGCACCGCAAAATGTGACTGGTTGCTGTCTTCTTCAATTTGCCTCGCGGAAGTCGCATAGACAATAGCGCCAGTTGAACCTCTAGCGTACATTATAATAACTCTACGGATGAAGCTACCGTGCCCTCATCCTAATAGGAAGTTTTGGAATAGAGCACGCTAAAGCTTCGCGTACTCAAAGAATAGCGTCGTCGCCAGTGCTCATGCGCCGCCGAATTCTAGCCACGTTGTGCGCTTTGCGTGCGCAATTTTATCGTACGCTTTTCTAGGAATTGCGTGCGTCCGCAAAGAGTGTTTGCGCTCTTCAAAGGAGGATTCTTGATGAAAAGTTGGCTAAAGCCAAGACGAGCACAGTTAAAAAATGGTGGCGCCCAGGACCGCAGCGGCGGCCGCTTTTGCGTCGCAGTGATGGCGCGTTCACACTGGGAGCGGATCCGCAAACGCAAAGCGGATCCGCGCGTTCTCAACCGCAAAGCGGCTAGGATCGAGCGGTTTGAGCGCGTTTTTGCCAACCGCTTCGGGACCGATTTCTCCCAACCGCTTTCACGAACCGCAAAGCGGCAACCAATCACGACGCGACGCTGACGTGACGTCAGTGACTTTCAAAACAAGATGGCACCTGTCGCTGGTGAGGCGTCCAAGGCGCTGTAGTCCTAGCGTTGCAGCATACAAATCAACGGAGAAACGCGATGTTCACGTCCGTCACTTGAATCCACCGCGAAAAGAATTGACTCGTAATTTTAACGGGCTTCGCACTGGTGATTTGGTTCGGGTAAGCGTTTGTTTATTATTCCGGGCGCCACAGCCCGAAGCTTGCTGCCTTGTCAGTCTCTGCCCGTAGAACGTCGGAACCCACCCCTGACCGACCGAAATGTCAGCTTTTGTACCGACTAACGCAGTCGCGTGAACTATTTGAAAGCTTTCGACACCGTGCATGACCACCACGAAGGCCGATAGAGACGCCGTGAGCCTGATTGCGTAGCCAACGCACTGCCGCGTTGCGTGCAGGGTACCTGCGCTAGCTCGACCTGTAAAGTTGACTACTAACAAAACAAATAAAGGGAACCTACTCAAGGAATAAAGTGTACGTACCAGACGTTGCAGAGGTAATCCATACGGCGTTTATTTGAGCTTAATGTCAAACAAACAGTAGACTCGATCGACGTGCGAGTGACCAAAGGACAGTCCGCCACCAACGAAGCCACGACCGGCTAGCACCGAACACATTCCCCCACACCACGGTCTACCCCACGGCTCACAACTTCAAAAATGATAAGAGCGAACGAAGGGGGAAAAGTGGCCCTCTATCCCGAAAACAAGGTCAGCTATTCATGCGGGAAGGGTCCACTTCGAAGAAAAGGTCGGGGGCATCCTGTTCTGAGTCAGCAAGGCGCACCTAGCTGGGCTTTGCCTGTGGGCGAAGTCAAGGGAATCACAGGCGAGTTTGGCGGGTCCATGCTTCTTTTTTCGCTGCCTGAACTTGTGATGCGTGCGAACATCCCCGAGAAAAATATTCAGTGCCAAAATTGCAAAATTTTGGCTTTGGATCGTCGATTAGAGTGGATTTTGGATTGTAAAACAGGGTTGCCAAACGCAAGTCTCAAAAGATCACGCGTGATCGCCGAGAAACCGCCAACCGCCTCTCGGTGTGTCTGAACGGGGTCGCTCGCGAACCACATCCGCAATCGCTTCGCGAACGCGGATCCGCTTCCAGTGTGAATGCGCCATGAGCGCGACGTCGGCGGCATCCTCGCAACTGCGATTTTCAAACACAGGACGACATTTCACTCGGTTTGGAAAACCCAGTAAGGTGGGCAACGATCGCCGGCAACTTGATGCTTGCGACGCGCGAACATTTTTTGGCGAAGGTATGGTTTGCGAAGGTCAGTACACGGGATCTCTCTCGCCGAGGCGACGCAAGCGGACACGACCGGTCGACCGGTCCTGTCGCACTCATATTTGAAAAAAACCTTAAAATGTTAATTTGAAATTTAAAAAAAAGTCTTGTTTTTTTTTAAAGTTACATCTATTCGTGTGGGAAATAAAAATTATGACTTTATCTCGGTGGCGTTGCAACCGTGAGATGCCATGGTCTTTTTCGTCGCGACGGAGATACGCTATTCTAAAACTCGCTTGAGTAGCGTGCGGGAACGCAACCGCTAAATTTAAGCCTAACGTGCGTACAGTTACGTACATTTTTCTAAAACTCCCTAATAACGTTACGAGATAATTACTTCCCTCCTTCGACTCGCCACTAGTGTGGCCGACCTATATAATATAAAGTGAACCATTCAGGAGTTTGTCTATTACTGTCTATTCATCGTTTTTGTTATAACATGTTAACATACTTTGATCGATTTGAATCGCATGGTTTTTAAATTTCACTCAAGAGGGTTTTGCTATCCCTGGTTTTTTATCTACTTCGTGTGTTTTCCATAAACTGTGAAGTCCTACAACTACTAACATGTATCGAATGGTATCAATCTGGTAAGCGAAAAGCAGGTATCAAAATGATGCTTGTTCAGCATCATAATCATTTCCCAGCCTCTTCTTAAAAACGTCATAAAAAGAACACAACGTCAACACAAACAACGAAAGCATCAGTGAAGGTCTCAGTTACATGACAAAGTCTACAATTGTTGGTTCCGTATGCATCAATTCCGCAGGATGTGGGCAATTCTTTTACAGGAATGGTACAAGAAAGAAATCAATAAGAAAATGACTTGGACTTTGGTGGCATTGGCATTAGCTTAACGCCTTGTACAACAAGTCTTCTGAAATGTAACGGAGCGTCATAAGTGAATATGCGAAACCCTGGACCTGGAAACAGTAAGAGTAGAAGATGCTTAACTAGCTGTATTCATCGCACGTGTCTAAACAGGATTGATCAAACCTTGCTTTCCGAAAATCTAAGGCGTCCAGGACGTTTTTGTAGAAGCCTGGGAACGCTGTTACAAGTAGTTATTGGTGTTAGATCCGAGAGGTTCTATGTACTTAACTAATAATATATTTTTTTACTCAATTCTAGAAAATGATGTTGCTCCTGTCTAATAAACTTCCACCTGGAAATTAACAGTCTCACAAAAAATTTTCCTACGCCTTGTCCCCCGTTATTATTTCCCCGAAACAAGTTAGGACTTCTCATTGGTTCATGTGATGACTTCCAGATGAATGTTGCAAATATTTTGTTAAATACGTTCATTGTTACTCTGTGTAACGCATACATGCAGAAGGTACGTTAGTTGTGACAAGAAACTTTTGCCCACTGCGACTCTCCTAAAAGTTGATATATATGCTAAAATCCACATACGAGCCGCGGACATGGTAATTTTTGCAACTGTCTCCAAAACAAAATAGTCATAGCGCAGGCGCGCTGGTGTAAGTTGAACATAATGGAGAACCTGAGACTGGGGTAGGAAACAACTGAGGTAGGAAAACAACAAACGTGAAAAAAAAAAATACTCAAACGTAGACATTACCTGTTCTTTTCTTCTTTTTTTTTTGTCTTCATTTGCGTTTCCCGTTTTCCTACCTGAGTCTCAGGTTTACCATCATGTTCAGTCTCCCACATCGACTTGGGATCTTCTATTGCAGTCAGCGGCACTTCAAGTGGTTGTGGTTTCTATGTTGACCAGCGAATGTCTACAAAGGTAGATGGGGTAGTCCCCCACTCCCCACACCACTTTCCGCAACTTTCTTTCTTTGTTCATAGCCGCACCTTACACGTCACAATAGTAAGAAAAATATGACATCGCATACTTTTTTATGCTTGAATTTGTCGCACACACAAGAACAAGGTCATCTGTATAGGCCAGAAGCTCCACTTCACTGCTGTGGAGCGGAAAACCTTGAATTCCACAAATCAGCGCGCAAAGGCAAGCTTATTCGCGCGGAGTGTGTATGAGCTCGCGCACTTCGGGGCCTTTCCTAGAGTAACTGTATGCGCTGCGCCTTTCAAAGCAGAGCACAGCTATGGTGCTTCCAGGGCGACCATGTTGGATCCAAAGCCGCACTGCGGGAAGCGACCGTCGCTTCTGCAAGAGCCCCGGATGCACGAGCAACGCGGTCGTCCTCTGTGTCGTCTTCGTCCCAGACTTTGAAAGCGTGTTTTCAAACATCGCTACTGCATCCAGTGACTACACATAATTGTTTAAAGGTCAAGGAACCTTCCAGTTTGTTCTATTTTAGTGTAGGGTGTACATTTCGCAAACGAAAAGCGAGAAACATGAATCACCCAAAACTCGGCGCCTGCAAGGTCGCTTTCCCGCACGAAAAATGAATTCAGCTCGGTGCACGTGTCCACTTGGGATCACTTGGGACTATAACTGTATTGGCGGAGAAGTGGACACTTCTCCGCCAATACAGTTATAGGCTCTGCTTGCAAGCTTTTGCAAGCAGAGCCTATACAGTTACCCTAACCTTTCTTGTCATGTAACGCCATCTCGCGGCGTGCGTCAGAAAGGGAAGCAGATCTTCACTAGGCGGGGCCGTTTAGACGCTTCTTGGGTAAAACCAGCTGAACAAAGGAAGGAAGATGACAGGAGAAAAGAATGGCGAACCGACCGCTGGACTACCAACTGTTTTTTTATTAAATCTTCCTCTTCTTCTATTAATTTATATCCAATCCTCCTTTTTTCTTTTTTTTTCCTTTTTTCCCGTGCTCTTATTTTTGCTCTTATTTTTTTCTTTTATTTTTCCTGATTTTTATCAATTACCCACGAAGGGTGCCGTGTAGAAAGAGTTTTTCTTTGGCTTGCAAGGTAATTGAAGGGATGCTCACGCACTTGTCGTCTTCTTCGTCGATTGCAAGGGCCTCTAAAACCTCCCTTGCAACCCGGTTTCTATGGTGTCCCATTATGTGAAGATGGTCGAGCTCTGCTGTACACAGGCATGTCCGACAATGGGCAGCTAAATGTCCTGCTCCCGCAAGGCTCCTAAGGTTTGCTGCATGTTCACGTGCTCGGTCGTTGATACATCGACCGGTCTGTCCGATGTAGCAGCGGCCACATGTTAGCGGTATGTTATATATAACTTCCTTTTCACAAGGAGCGTATTGTGTTCGGTGCCTGGTGTTACACTTTTCCTTGGTGTTGATTGGTGCTTGATTAAATTTGCGGCACATTGAATAGGCCTTGTTAGGTGCCGAGCAGATGACTTGCACGTTTTGCGGGTTCGCTATCTTTTTTAACCCCGTGAATATATGGTATCACTACAAAGGGTGGTCAGGGTCTTTTTGTTCGTTGACTTGGAGCATTATTCGACTTGATGGTGCGGCATATTTTTTCACAGATGGAGGCCATCATGGGTTTCGGGTATCCCGCGTTATGAAGTCGAGACATTTGGGTGTCAAAACTTTGTTGTACTTGATGTGGACATGATTTCTTTAGACATGCTGTAAGAGCTGAGATGGCGACAGCTTGTTTTACGTTCTTAGAATGTTCCGATTCATAAGGAAGAAATGCCTTCCCCGATTGTGCTTGATATTTCCAGCATACATGTCCTGTTTTGAAGGTCAAAGCTAAATCCAGAAACCGAATGGAATTGTCCACAGGAGTCTCATAGGTGAAGGTTAGACCCAAACAGCTTTGTTGGAATAGTGTCATGGTGGTGTTGAGGCATCCGTCTTCTTTTTCGTTAATTTTTGTGGTGGACAAAATAAGAAAATCGTCCACATATCGAAAGATACCCGCTATGCGTGTATCTTTTAGTACCTTCTGGATGGCTCGTCCACACATGGCAAGAAAAATCTCACATAAAAGAGGAGCCACTTGTGAGCCGATACACACTCCACTCTTTTGCACGTAGTGGTGTTCGTGATGAGCTACTACAGTCGCTGACAGGTAACATTGTAGCATTTCCAAGAAATGACCTACGCTCATCCCTGCATTATTTTGGAAATTGAAAAGGCCTCTTTCTTCGATGGTGGTTTGAATGACTTGTAGGAGGCTTGTGTGGGGAATAGAGTAGTACATGTCTTGTACATCTATAGAGAAACCGGAGGCTATGAGGTGTCCCTGTTTTTGAAGAAAGGATATTACGTGTTCTGAATTTTGAATTCGGAAAGGGTCATCGATTTGCACATTGGATAGTTGTTGGGTCAGAAATTTGGACACGCAGGCCTGCCAGGTGGTTCGTTCCGAGACAATGGCCCGAAAGGGAACTCCCTCCTTATGGGTTTTGACTGAAAAAAACACTGATAGTAAGTCTTTTTTTGCCGCTTTGGTCTTGGTCATGAGACCCGCCTGTTGAGTGTCACCGAGCAATCTGAGGATGGCTTGTTTTGCTGCTTTGGTACGGTGATTATCAACTTGAACGAAGTTCTTGGCTATGGCCTGGTGAGCTTTTTCCTTGTATATTTCGGATGGTAGAACGACGAAGCCACCTTGCTTGTCTGAAACGCATAAGTTAAGTTGTTTGCTCCTGAGCTCTTGTATAACGGAACCAAAGTTTCCCTTAGCCTGGGCCTGGTGGTTTAGGCTAGCAAGAACCTGAAGACCATCGTCAATGATCTGTGGACCTCTGTCTTGTGTGGCTTTGGCGGCTATTTGGCGTATAAGAAGTACTTTATCAACAGCCTCAAGCTTCGGCGCTGAGGCAAATTTTGGTCCTTTTTCCAGCACGTGTCTTGCTCTGGGTGATATTGGTAGGTCTCCAATAACATGGATTGGAGTGCTTTCCAGGTCAGCCCTACCTTGTCGATGCAAATACAGTTGATGACGCCAAATTGGGAGGTAGTCCCTAACCCACATAAGTTCCGTGATGTGATTTGTCATGATGAGGAGATTTGAGAACTCGTTGTGGGTTGAACATTTCACTCGTAGGAAGTCCGTTAAGAGGCGTACCTGGCGCCATTTTTCGGAGCGGAGGATTTTCGACACACGCTGTGCGTGTCCCTGTGAAGGTTTCACTGCCCCAAAGAGGTGTTGAACTTGATCCAAGATGAGTTTCTTTTTAATGCTCCGAGAGAGCAACCGTGCTTGGCATATGGAGTTGGAAATGAGCGAACATAAGGCGTACTGGTCAAGGAGGTTAAAATTAACATAGGGTGTGCTCAGGTAACAAGAAAGGTAACTTACTAAGGGGGCAAGCTGAGCTAGTTGGTTCTGAGACATCTTGGGTAAAACCAGCTGAACAAAGGAAGGAAGATGACAGGAGAAAAGAATGGTGAACCGACCGCTGGACTACCAACTGTTTTTTTTTTTTAATCTTCCTCTTCTTCTATTAATTTATATCCAATCCTCCTTTTTCTTTTTTTCCTTTTTTCCCGTGCTCTTATTTTTGCTCTTATTTTTTCTCTTATTTTTCCTGATTTTTATCAATTACCCACGAAGGGTGCCGTGTAGAAAGAGTTTTTCTTTGGCTTGCAAGGTTATTGAAGGGATGCTCACGCACTTGTCGTCTTCTTCGTCGATTGCAAGGGCCTCTAAAACCTCCCTTGCAACCCGGTTTCTATGGTGTCCCATTATGTGAAGATGGTCGAGCTCTGCTGTACACAGGCATGTCCGACAATGGGCAGCTAAATGTCCTGCTCCCGCAAGGCTCCTAAGGTTTGCTGCATGTTCACGTGCTCGGTCGTTGATACATCGACCGGTCTGTCCGATGTAGCAGCGGCCACATGTTAGCGGTATGTTATATATAACTTCCTTTTCACAAGGAGCGTATAGGAGGTATTCACTGGCCGCCATATTTGAGGTCACTGTTTAGAGCGCATGCTCAGAACGAGCTCGCATTAATAGGCTGCCAAGACAGGCAATCTTGGTGGTGCGGAATGCACGTGGCGAAAGAACTGTGGAAGCTCGCGTTCAGCACGCGCTCCGCAGCCAAGCACACAGCTATGGCCGCCAGTGAATACTCCCTATTGTGTTCGGTGCCTGGGCCGGTTTGCTCACCTTGCGGCCGCGGCTGCGGCTGCGGCCAAGAGGGATTTTTCTGTCACGTGACCAGCTTCATGGGGACAAGGAAGTACCTAGCGTCCCTGCCTAATGGCGGAGAAATCCGTATCGCTTCGAGCACAAAAACCTATTTTCGCTCGCAGAAACTGACTGCAGGGACTTTCAACTGGAGTCCAATTGACCGCCCTTTTATACCGTTGGAGCGGCAGGTAAAGTTACGGCCAAGGAGGCGAAATATGAGCCAAAATAAATTAAAAAAAACATGCGAGATAAAAGCGGTGGCATTATATTTATATACTGCGCCAGCGCCGGCGGCTCCCGCTTTCTGCTGTGGTCGAAAGGTTAAAGCGCCGGTACTTTACGTCGCGGCGTAAAAGGCCCGGGTTCAAATCGCGCCAGAAACGTTCTCTTTTTTTTTTTGTATTTGACTGCACTCTTACTAAGAATGTAGACAAGGCCCTGTGAGCTCTATAAAATCATTGGGCGGGTAGTTCTGACTCTCCAGTTCGTTGTTCATGACCTCGGAAGAGCGCATACATGTCTCTAGCTTTCTTTACCGATTTCCGCCACGCCTCCTGCATCTGCCGTACACTCCGCGGAAAGTTGACAATATCTTCCCATGCCCGTCTCTTCGTTCGCCAGGTAACTGTGCTGCTGAATTTCTGTAGAATTGGTTGTTTCCTTTTTCCAACGGCTCTAATTAATTTCATTTGTTGATCCAAATTCATTTTACGTGTTTGCGTTAGAGAGATGGTTTGCGATGTCAACGGCTGATTCAGTTTTGAATTCTGTTTTGATCGTCTGCTATTCTAACTAAAATTCAACAAGTAAAACTGCTTACTGAGCGAGTTGATAGTTCATGTCGAATAACGTAACAGCGCACAACAAGAGAAACACTCGCAAACTCAGACACACCAAAAAATACACACTCACTCGCCGCCGAGTGAGTGTGTATTATTTGGTGTGTCTGAGTTTGCGAGTGTTTCTCGTGTAGTGCGCTGTTACGTTATTCGACGTCAACAAGTAATGTGTTAATATTACAAAACGACTGCCACAGCAAAATGTAAAGAGTAAAAATATACCTTTTATCACATTTCATGCAAGTAAAAGTATGACATCTTTTATTTCGGTTTTACTACTTTCTCAAACTTTTGACTTGGTGCCTTGCCTGTAGGATTTCGCTCAATCAATGGATCAAGAGCTGCTAGTCTTTTTTTCTTTTTGCTTATTTTGTGGAAGTTGTTTTTTTAATTGTCACAACTGCAGTTTTTATTAGTACTAAATAGGCGTCTCCTGTTATTGAAAGGAGTCGTAGCAAGAGCGTTGTATATTTAAAAAACACAAAATTGTAGTTGCTGGGGAAAGGATGCTTGTTTCGGCTCCGTTTGTGTGAAAGCCATACCGATGTTGTTACCTTGGTTTCTTTTTAATGATCATTATGAAACGATTGGATTAGCGCGTTAACTTGCCTTGATATTTTTTTTCTTCCCGGTGTTTGAATTGAACAGGCGGGACTAACAGTAAAAATAGTGTAAGGCGCAGTAGTGCAAGTGGATGATTCGTAAAAGGATCCCAATTAAAAAGTGAGACACGCACAAAATACAAAAAAAAAGTTCCTAGCGGGATTTGAACCCGGGTAGACGTTTGAAACCGACGCTCTAACCTCTCGACCACGACAGAAGGCGCGAGCTACCTGCGCTAGCGGAGGTATATAAATATACTGCAACCGCTTTTATCTCGCGTGGTTTTTTCTTCATTTTGGCTCATATTTACCCTCCCTGGCCGTAACTTTACCTGCCGCTCCTACTGTATAAAGGGGCGGTCAATTGGACTCCAATTGAAAGTCCCTGCAGTCAGTTTCTGCGAGCGAAATTGGGCTTTTGTGCTTGAAGCGATACGGATTTCTCCGCCATTAGGAAGGGACGCTAGGTACTTCCTTGTCCCCGTGGAGCTGGTCACGTGGCAGAAAAATCCCTTTTGGCCGCAGCCGCAGCCGCGGCCGCAAGGTGAGCACACCGGCCCTGGTGTTACACTTTTCCTTGGTGTTGATTGGTGCTTGATTAACTTTGCGGCACATTGAATAGGCCTTGTTAGGTGCCGAGCAGATGACTTGCACGTTTTGCCGGTTCGCTATCTTTTTTAACTTATGGGTAACCCCGTGAATATATGGTATCACTACAAAGGGTGGTCTGGGTCTTTTTGTTCGTTGACTTGGAGCATTATTCGTCTTGATGGTGCGGCATATTTTTTCACAGATGGAGGCCATCATGGGTTTCGGGTATCCCGCGTTATGAAGTCGAGACATTTGGGTGTCAAAACTTTGTTGTACTTGATGTGGACATGATTTCTTTAGACATGCTGTAAGAGCTGAGATGGCCACAGCTTGTTTTACGTTCTTAGAATGTTCCGATTCATAAGGAAGAAATGCCTTCCCCGATCGTGCTTGATATTTCCAGCATACATGTCCTGTTTTGAAGGTCCAAGCTAAATCCAGAAACCGAATGGAATTGTCCACAGGAGTCTCATAGGTGAAGGTTAGACCCAAACAGCTTTGTTGGAATAGTGTCATGGTGGTGTTGAGGGAAGAAGAGAACAGCGTTTAGACGCTGTTCTCTTCTTCCCTGGAAAGCCTATTGCACATTCCGTGTTCAACAGTCTTTGCTAGCATGATCAAGCATGTATCATTTTTACGGGTTTTCTCATACAATCAGAAGGCAGTCATAACAACTACTAGCATGGCGGGAAGCGCCTAAGCGATTAAACTTGGTGTCCGAAAATCCTATTTTTAGGTAATCTTTGAAGACACACAAATGTTCGGTTCGCACTAACATCTTTCCGCAGTGTACATTAACTTCATTCTGAGGTACCCCCTAAGTTATGAAGCTAACTTTTATCAATGCGAAACGTGTTTTATTTATTTTTTTTTTTGTGACAAAAGCTTTACCTTTTCTATTGAGCGACAAATTGGAGTAAATGTCCCTAAAAATGCGATTGAGCGGCACGCACCGCTGAAGTATGCTCAAGGAGGACCCTAGTCCTTGCGTCGTCCTAGAAGTCGTCCTAGACCTCTTGGACGACCTCACTCATCACAGTACGTGAAAAACAAGCGGCGTCCCTCGGCAGTGAGACCGAAATATGGCCATAAAAATACGACATCAAACTTCATCAGCGTGATGTCATCAAGCGTCATCACACTGTTGCGAATACAAATATCATCGTGAATATTAAAGCTTTCAATGATCGTTGAATTCGGCGAACTTGTGCCGAGAAATATAAAGCAACACAGACATTCTTTCACGGCGACGGAAAGACTACTGCCTCAAGCAGGCATGAGCGCGCGGGTATCAAGAAGTTTCCGAGCTCGAGCAGGCGACTACATTCTCGAGTCCCCTGAAACATTTCAGTCATACGAACAAAAAAAAAACTACTAGCGCTGGCGGGGATTACACCGCAGCCAGCGGTGTGAGGGTCGAGCACGCATGCTGATTCAGTTATTCGCACGCGGCAATGCGTCATCAGCGTGATGTCACCACCGCGCAAAAGGTGCGCTTCGGGCTTCCATCTCTGCTCGTTGTACACTTCGTGCGAAGGGCTGAGGCGACTGCGTCTACATCTACGGCCTCGCCATCGGCGGCAGCGTCTGCATCTATGGAGGCTTCCGCAGGCCCTCGCAAAAACACCACAGCCTCCTGAAGTGTCCACCTCTAGGCGTCGTTCTCGGCGTCGCCCTAGACGTCGTTCTCTAGGCATCGTTCTCGACGTCATCCTTGACGTCACCCTTAAGGACGTCCTACAGGTCGTCCTAAAAGTCGTCCTTCACGTCGTCTTTGAGCTCGTCCGAGAGGTCGTCCTAGACGCCGTCCTTGATGTCGTTCTCGACGTCGTCCTAGAGGTCGTCCTGGACGCCGTACTTGGCTTCGATCTCCAGGAAGTCGTCCTATACGTCTTCCTAAACCTTAATACGATTAGAAACATTACTCGAAAACGTATCTCCCGCCGGACAATCCTACACGTAAGCAGTTTTAAGTGCACCCATGTAATTTTTATTTCCGTAGTGATTACTTGCTTTCTCGCTCTATTCCGGTGTACTAGGCCAACTGCAGTACGGGCCTTCGATCTTTTTTGTATACCTGAACACTCCTGGCTCGAAGTAAAACTGATTTATTTTTTTCTGACCAACGCATTTCCAATGCAACCTAGCGCAACCTAGCTTGCATCAGCATTGACGTCAGCGTGTCTGACAGCGTCTAACACTGATCTCTATGTCTATTTGCTGGATCGCGTTTGACCTGCTCCGCCTATGGACGGGAATACGGCCACAGTCGGCAATCTTTTTGGAAGAGTTATATTATCTCTAGCCATCATAGAGGTAATATGGCGGACAGCGCTATGGTGGCAGGCTGCCATAAAAATAGCCGTGGGTCTAGTACACTGTACCGTGGGCGATATTTCATGCTTGAATGAAGTTGTTCGACGAAGCAGGTTCTTAAAACCCGGCGTGAACGGTAGCCCCATCTTTTAGGACCCTGCGAAAGTTCTACGAAAGCGCAGCACAGGGGGAAAGCAGTGCAGCTCGCATCGAAAGCAGACGCCGTACCGGCGTCTACTTCCGATGCATCTTTGGATGTGACTTTCGATGCGTGCTGTGCTGCTTTTCCCGGGTGCTGCGATTTCGTGAAACTTTCACCGGGTCCTCAAAGATCGGGCTACGGTTCATGCCGGGTTTGAACAATATGTTTCATCGAACAATTTCAATGAAGTACGGAATATCGCCCACGGCTATTTTTATGGTAGCCTGCCACCACAACTGCCACAACGCTGTCTGCCATGGATGGATTGTTGTGGCTGCACCAGCTGTACATTGGCTAGAGATAATATAACTCTACCAAAAAGATGGCCGCCAGTAGCCGCATTCGCTGAGCGGGCAAACGCGATCCAGAAAATGGACATAGAGATCAGTGGCGTCTAAAGTACGAGCGCCACCCTAGAACACAGAGACGCTAAGACGGACGCGTCCGCCGCTTCGCAGCGCCTCTCTCAGCTTCAGCGTGTTTGCCGCTTGGGACGGGCCGAGGATCCATGAACGATGACGTCATGCACAGACCTTGTAACGCCATCTAGATTTTCGTTTCAAAACTGCATGTTCCGTAGTATACGGCGAATCGTCACCTGGACCCCGTGCTTCAAAACATGAGAAACTCCATGGAATACACTTTTGTTACCGTGGCAGACATGTAACCAAAACGCTGGCGCGTCCAACGCCAGAGGTGGCCGGGGGAGGGGGGAGGGGTTCACTTGTGGAAGCAGCGTCAATAGGCAGTGTGTAACTGAACTACTCTCGTAACATTTCCTTCTTGGCAGGCATTCAGTGACGTCACATGTGTAAATGCAAGACGAGTGGCACTTTAAAGAAAACAGTAATTTGCGCGATTTTTTTATATCTTTTGTTTCGCTGGTTTTGGGCTTTCCCACATATTTTCACACCATAAAACTTCTTGTAACCTATCGAAAACTAGCTGTGCCCACATATTACTGCATTTGACGCCGCTATTTCAGTGTTCCCAGTAAAAGTCCCTCAGCCTCTAGGCCAAATTCAAGATTAGATAACATCACGAAAACAAATTATGGAGACCTGTAATTTAGATACGCTCACACCGTCTACTAATGTGGGAACCAAGTTGAAGTAATTCGGTGACTATTAATATTTCTCCCGGAGTTTAACCTGCATCACGAGTATGATGCACGACCGCACACGGATAGAGCTCAGCAAAGAGGAACGAGCAGGTGCCGTGATCAACACCGGGGTCCCTGAACTCTGTACAGCAAGTTTGTCGCTAACGTTAGAAGCAGTAAAAGCAAAGCAAAGAGATAGCCTCATCACATTTCCAATATACTCAAGCACCAATCTCCCAGACACCCAGGTAAACAACTTATACCCTTGTTACACGGGCGCCATAACTGCAGTACGCTAAGCGAAAGTTAGCACACAAATCTTGCGGACACCATTCTGCGACTATGCAGTCAAAGCTATGGGGTGAACGTGCGCTCGAGCATCTTGAGCACGTATCAAAGCAGTGCACGCGCTCTCTTCACTTCTTATGTAATAGCTGTCGAGAGTATGTGCGGTATCTGTGGTGACGCGTAACTGCAGTTATGCTGAGTTACCGCGGTTTAGTGTGCCCGTGTAACAGGGGTATTTCACGTTCCGCTGCGAAGTACCGTGGTGTCATCAAGAACGCAAACTCGAACGACACGGAAAGCTTGTGCATAAAATAAAGTCGTGTGTGTGTTTGCAGGCGTTTTTATTACTCCAACCAAACACACAACATAGGCAGAATACGAAAAAATAACATATCGAAAAAGAGGCAGCCTTCAGGGAGGATCATTTGCATCCCAGGTTCATTTGTGCAGATTGTTGGTTCCTGGTGGCGTTACAGCTAGCCAAGTGCAAATATTGCTGATCATGAGGTACCACATTGGGTGCAGGTTAAATGTTTGGGATGGGTTTGGAAAATTTCCTTCCGCCTGATGTGAGAAATCTGCGAGCACGAAACCAAAAACTTCACCGAAGCTAAATATAGCCAGGAGTCGTTAATGCGAAACTCGTTCAATGAATACCACTCTACAAAGCAACGTTTTGGGAACCAACTGAATAAATAAATGCGTTCTGGTTTTGCTATTATGGACGACTCATATTGTGGGCGATTTTGGGGGAAACATTATGTCTTATATGAACAAGACAGGAATGGTGTGGTGAATATCAATAAAATGTTCGAGGCACTATCATTTCGATACATATAATATTGACGCTCGTTGTTTCTGAGTACCTTTCTACGCTAAGTGTGTTAGTTTCAATTTTTTTTTTTTTTGTCGTACGATTATTTTTATTTGTGTATTAAAGGAAGATGTGGGTATCGT